>CP092868.1:104737744-104810394 GCA_030710605.1 Cordylochernes scorpioides | reverse complement strand
GATCTTCCAGTTCATAGAGCCGGGTATGTGCTACCTACTCAGCCTCGATGTAAACAACGAGTATGTCTCAATTAATCTCATTATAAATTTGTATCGAAAATCTGCTTCTGAATCAAGAAAAATCAATCAAATTTTGTCTATACTTATTCATATTTTTTTAAAATTCCTAGTAGACGTAGTACAGACCATGATAATCATGGTGGGTAAGAAGTTAGCGACTGCTTTTACTCTAAGTGCATCACATGTCTACACACGTGAAAAGCAGTTCGACTTTTGCACTTACAAATGTGCCAAAACCCCGTTTGATTACTTGCACTTGCTGGTGGGGTTGGACTTTTGCAAGAATCGAGGGCCATTGTAGATTTTTTAATAGGAAAAAAGTGCCCAATGCGGGATTCAATCCCGGGTCGTAGCGGACGAAAACCAACAGTTTAAACCATCCTTCTACCGACGCCCTTATTCATATAATATATATAATCATATAATATTTATATAATTATAATCTCTCTTATAAAAATATATAAATTTAGTTTTTATATTCATTACTAGCGGATGTACCCGGCTTTGCCCGGGTTTTACCCGAGTAAAGGTTTGTCTAACGAACATTTGTTAAAACAATTCTCTATAAACTTATTTTAAAAAATAATAGATATATTTTGATAATTTGAAACTCGTAAATTTGAATCTCTCGATAAAGTGATCATTTTTTCCCGGTCCCTGTGTGCCGTGTCATTCTGAATTTTGGCTTTCCTAATTTTCTACATTACAAAATCATCGTTTTATCTAGTGAACATTTTTTCCCGGTCCCTTGAAAAATACTCGATAAGTTGAATAAAAGCATGGTCGTTTATGGAAGATGGACGAAGTTCCCGGAGGTCATCTTGGGCAAGAAATTTAAATATGTTATCAGTTTAACAAACTCTAACTGAAGAGAAATTTAAAAGCATTTTTATATACAATTTATAACATATAGTTCCGGGAGGATGGTATTCATGTACCATAGGCGGTACCTCTCCCTTCAATTATGTATCAAGGACAAAGCCCAATATCATGGTACTCACGTTGTCTTTGTTGTCTGAAATTGCCATAACTGGTGTTGTAGCTCATTCTTTACCAACACTATTAAAGTTTTTACTGGAGTGATGAACAAGTGCATTGTTCTGGGGTATAATTAAAGGGAGCGGTGTCTCTTTTAGTAAATGAATTAAATATATATGTAAAAAGAAAAATAGAATTTATTTATTTATTTCCTCTCAAATTTACAGTGTACCATTCGAGCATAAAGCTCACGAGTCACTTTGTCGTGGATGTTAGGCATCAAGAATTTCTAAAAAATGGCCTTCAGAACTGACTGGAAGGTCACAGTTCAGGTAGAGTGAAGTCCAGGTCTTTTATGTCTTGGATTGAGGTCTCCATCAAATTGGAACAATTCTTGTATAACTGGATTTTGGGAAGTAGAGAGTTTTAGATATAATTTCTGGGTCGAGGATATGTATATTTCTTCTATATTAGGCTGGTTTAAGTCCTGCTTATAAGTAAAAAAGTTGAAAGGAAAAGTAAAATAGGTCTATATTTGAGCTTTCCAAAATTTTTTCAATTCAGCAACAAGTTCGGCTCACCCTGGAGCTTCTACAGTTACGCGTCATGTTATAAGGCTGTTCCAAAAGTTCGTGTTTTTATTAAAACGTTGTTTTTCTTATTACTTGGCGAATAATATTATTGCGGCGCGCGAATACATAATACAATTACTTTATACATAATACAAAGACATTATACATAACGGTGAATATTGATATTTCAATTTTTTGTAATTGTTCACGAACTTTTAAGACAACCTTGTAGTGGGAAAGCGTGACACGCCAGAGGTCAAATATTCCCTCAATAGAAATGTTGTTATTTGACCAGTATCTATCAGATCAGTACAATATGTATGGATTACAATCTCTCAAATTGTAGTTTGTAAATGGTTCGTAATTTACAGATAATATGTTACATTAGCGTGCCATCTGTTTCGAGAATTTGAAACTATTATAGACGTGTATTATTCTTTTAAATATTATACAATTTTCTACTGCTCTTACTGCAATGATAAATTAATGGGAGGGCCTGGCTCATCAGTGGTGAACCCTCCCAGCCTTTTCGCGAGTTTAATCTACCATACCGCTGTAATATTCCATTTTGGTTTTCTTTTTATATTGATATTGACCTCTTGGAAATGGTATTTTGGATGAAATATGGAGATAAGCTGAGGACAGTAGAAATACATACAATTATATAAATATATATATATATAATTTTAAAATATATTTTTCTAATAAATCAAACTAGACAGGAGGAGAAATCGATGTCTTGGGCTAGCATGAGCTTATTAGAGAGAAATCATGAAATCCGTAGACAATAACTGGGTAGAAGAAAACGAAAATGCTATATTGTTGGTTCTCAGGCTTAGTATTGCGCTTTCTGATGTTTCTGGCTTGCACGTCATGACGCTAGCCTAGCTAACCCCTAGCTTTACTGCCAGGAGCTTCTTCAAGAAGCTAGATATTTCAATCCCATTTCCAACATTCCCAAATAACGACAGCTGTGTGTGGCAGTGAGTCCAGGCCGGAGACCCACCCACGCCGGCCTGCTCCAGGCGGTGAGGACCGGGCCGCCCTCTGAAGTGGCCCAGCTGCTGAGCTACGGCGCGGACGTCCACGCAGTCCTGGGCTCGGTGTCCACGGACCAGCTCCACTACAACTTCCCGCTGGGGGCCGCTCACATCTCCGCCCTGCAGGCTGCGGTCATGGCAGGTCGGGTGGACCTGCTGGACATGTTGGTAGCCAGAGGGGCTTCTATAGACGGAACCTCGGAGCTCCCGCCGCCGTTGATCCTGGCGATAGCGACGTATGACCCAGAGAAGCCCAAGCCTTGCTATGAGTTGGTTAAAGAGTTGTTGGATCGAGGCGCTGACCCTAATGTGCAATGGTTACCGCTCGAGCGTGTTCTGTGCTCCCGACCTCTCCTCATGGCCTGCCGTCTCAACGACGCCACGCTAGCTGCAGATCTCCTGGATGCCGGAGCAAATCTCGGCCTCGGTGAACCTCGACCGTTGACTCTGGCGCTGTATCTGGGTTCCGACGACGTGGCAGAGCTCCTTCTGGAGAGAAACGCTGACCCAACAGAAGTAACAGAAGGCCCAAATCCATCTCCTCATACATTTCCTCTTGCTCCACATTCCTCGATATCTTGTTTCGCATGGAGATGCCCACTTTTCATGGCAGCCACCAGGGCTGCTCAGATGAGGAATGAAAAACTCTTTGTGCAGTCTTTGTCAGCGATAGCCCACCCTCCGCCCCTCGACCCGACAATGCCACCGACATTGGTGTTTCTCCTACAGACATTAGGGGGGCCTGGGCTCCTGATAGGTGCTGCGACCGTTAGACAACTGGCAGATGTCGGAGTGGAACTCGACTCTTCCTGTGATTTCCTCCCTGACTGCGGCTCAGATCATTGTCGTCATGGGGTTTTCTTACGTCGAACTGCTCTCTATGTGGCCTTGAGCAAGCTTGACTTGAGAGCTGTGACTGAGCTGTTGAGGCGACGAGCCGATCCCAACTTGAGTGGAGTTTCTAACCGTCCACCGCTCTGCCTGGCATTGCCTCCTTGCCACGGCGCAAACATGGAGCCTTTCCTGAGAGTGCTCTTGCAACATGGCGCCAACGTGAACCAACCTTACCGCGGGCAGTCGCCTCTGGCCTACTTGCTTACAAGGCCTTCTTCTTCGGAGACTTTCCTCGCCGCTTGGCTTCTTCTCGACCATGGCGCTCGAGTGGAGTTCACCACAGCAGATTGCCGCCCCTTTGGCATTTTCCCTTCGATATCAGAGCCTTGCACTCAGGCGCTAGATGGTCGATGTCTTCGTCGCCATATTTCTATTGAGATACTGAAACTGCTTCTCCCCCACACGGAGTCCATCGATCTGCAGGCTTTGGGAGAAAACCTGTGCCAGTTTGACCAGGACCATCGCGATTTCTGGCAGAGCGTATCCTCGCGTCCCCACATCATCTACCAACCCGACTGACGCCAAACTGCCTCCCTAGGTGACAGAGATCCAGCTTTGGTGAGATTGTAGAAGAAAGTAGAAGAGACATTTATCACTTCTGGCGGCTGTGGGATACTTCAAAGTATAGCGCGCCATCTGGTATAAAAAAATTGAACTATTTTTGACGTGTATTATTCTTTTAAAAATAAATCCATTTTCTACTATCCTTACTGTAATGAGGCCCTCCCATCATTCTATCATTGAAGTAAGGGAAGTAGAAATTTGATTTATTTTAAAAATAATAATGCGCGTCAAAAAAAGTTCAAATGTCTTACTCCAACGTATATTACACGTTAGAACACCTCCTGCCATTATATGTTTGTGATAACGTAGAGAACCTCCTTCACACAAGCCCCAATCCTCCTCTAAGAACCTATACTTGTCCGACACCCAATCTATTTGTAAATATAACTCTTCAGCATTCCATCTCTTTCTGTTAATCATTTGTAAAAAAACATTCGTTCATTGCCTTAAATGTCTTTGAAATAATTTATTATTTGCTTTCTCTTCAACACTCAAAACAGAAACCTAAGGCGATCACACTTGGAATATTCCAAACCCAAATGGGCATTTTAGAGAGAGCAGTTGCTTCAGAGAAAAGTGTATAATTTTGGAATAATTATTAATTCATAGATTAGTTTTTTTTTAATGCCCCATTGTATAAATATACAAGGTCATGGAGACTAAATGTATTCATAAAGTAGTAGATAATTTAGGCTGGTTGTTTTAGAAAAATAAATATGTTAGAGATGGTAATCGCTTTAGAGAAACGTGGACATTTTAAGGAGGATATAGAATGTCTATAGAAGAGTCTATAGAAAGTTTTATTTCTTAGAGAAAATTATATACTTTATGGACATGGAGGTTGGTCACTTCAGGAGGATTAAATGCAGTGAAAATCAGAAAGCACAGTTAATCAGACAAAGTGAAAGACTACTAGGTATTTTCTATTAAAATAAAGATCAACTCCCCCGTTAAAATAGACTCCATTTATTGACCGTCGCTGCGAACTAGCGGCTTCGGGTCGGTGACAAAGCCATAACACCAGCCTTGGTAAACTGAGAAACGCCTACCTGGACACCATGGTTTCAGACTATTGGCCTCGTCAGCCCAGGACGGACTTTATTCCATGAGATCCACACAGGATCTAATGGAATCTTCACAATTTTCCAAAGAGGTGTTTAGCTGACAAAGTGACTGGGCCAAATCTATGGCTAAAATAAAGATGGAAATGTCGACGGGAAGATATTGATCTATGAATTGATCAATTATTTTTTATAGATCAAGGTGTCCTCCGGGCAAATTTTCCATCTACTAGTCCATTTCTTTTTTGAATTAAAAATTAAATTTTAAAATTTCATTAAATCACTGTTTTTGGAGTGATTTATTGCCCTTTGCTCATTTATTCTCTTTCATTCCTACCTAGCGTTGCCTGGTAACGCATCCTTTCTTCCCCGTTGCCAACGTGACAAGCAACAAAGGATTCTCGCCGATTCAGACTTTTTTTTTAATTTCTTTTAAGATGCTTATTTTCCAGTACAGTTCCAAAGTAACTTTATTAGGTGCCGCTCAAAAAGAGTAACCTAGTTTATGTTATATACAAGTACTTATACTGTACATTGTATTACTGTATACTTATACATTGTATTACTGTATACTTCTACATTGTATTACTGTATACTTGTACATTGTATTACTGTATACTTGTACATTGTATTATTGGATACTTGTACGTTGTATTACTGTATACTTGTACATTGTATTACTGTATACTTGTACATTGTATTACTGTATACTTGTACATTGTATTACTGTATACTTGTACATTGTATTATTGGATACTTGTACGTTGTATTACTGTATACTTGTACATTGTATTACTGTATACTTGTACATTGTATTATTGGATACTTGTACATTGTATTACTGTATACTTGTACATTGTATTACTGTATACTTGTACATTGTATTATTGGATACTTGTACATTGTATTACTGTATACTTGTACATTGTATTATTGGATACTTGTACATTGTATTACTGTATACTTGTACATTGTATTATTGGATACTTGTACGTTGTATTATTGGATACTTGTACATTGTATTACTGTATACTTGTACATTGTATTACTGTATACTTGTACATTGTATTACTGTATACTTGTACATTGTATTACTGTATACTTGTACATTGTATTACTGTATACTTGTACATTGTATTACTGTATACTTGTACATTGTGTTACTGTATACTTGTACATTGTATTACTGTATACTTGTACATTGTATTACTGTATACTTGTACATTGTATTACTGCATACTTGTACATTGAAAAAATTGTACAGGTTTTTCACGTATACAGTGTCTTTACAAGGTTAGAGTTTTGTGCGGGGTCTGGAATTCGTAGTATTCTTTAAGATGGAAGATGCTCATTTTCTTGTTCCAAAATCACTTTACTAGGTACCGCTCAAAAAGAGCAACCTAGTTTATGATATTTGCAACAATGAATAATATTTAAAGGTTATTCACATATTAAAACAAAGTGTCCAATGGGGGATTCAATCCCGGTTCATGGCTGTCGGGAATCGAAGATTGTAATCACTCGTCCACCGACTTTTGATGCTTTTTTTTAAATCGAGATAAAAGCGTTTAAATGGCTAATAGCAAAATTGTATGTTTATTTTGTATTATGAAAATGTCGAACGAAAACATTTTAAATACAACTTTACAATTCTATTTGGAGGTTTTCTAAAATTTCTCTGTCACATTTTAATATTCTTCTATCTGAAAAATAATATTTGTTTGCCTTTATGAATAATGGTGTAATCCATGTTGAATTTCTCTTACCTTTGTGACATAGCTAAATTATTAAATTAATACAACAGGTTTCTCTGAGTTTCTTTTCATTTTTATTAATGTAATATTTCGGTCATCTTCTGCCCTTCTATAGCTTGATAGCTTATAGAAAGACCGAAAGCTTGACAAGATTATATCGCTTTAACAAATAATCTCGTAGGCTTTTATTCCTTCTTAGAATCCTATATGCCACTTGATTATGACAAAGGAATTAGTTCAGAAGGCACAAATCAAGCTAGACAGTTAGATTATGAGGTAAATCTCTAATATTCCACGTGGCACTATTGACCCCCTAGCCTCAAGGAATGGGGTAGAGTATTCTTCTTCTTTCTTATCTCCACTCAATCATATTAGGATATCATGTTGTGACCCTTGTGGTGTCTATTTGACAACCATCATGACTGGGTGAAGTAGAATGTGTCTGCCTTTGTCATTAAGACTGGGAGCACTAATCAGTGGCAGGCTGACTTAGCTTCAAAAGAAATGGCCGCCTCTGACATGAGGAACAGACGCCATGTGCAGCTGCTCCTAACATGGAGTACAAAAGTTGCTCATCCTGTATCCCTGGAGTCCTTACAGGGTACTATCAGCTGGGCCAGCTGGGCCCAGGTTTTTTAGCGAGCTTGTTACTGCTCCCCCTCCTCCTTTTTCATCCGGGCTTGGGACCGGCAAAGGAGAATGGGGTAGAGTGAGGAAAGGGGACGGATGGTGGATAGAACTCTGACACAGAGAGAGATAACCATGATATTGTTAAGTCTTTTATCTGAATAGAAGGAATTCTTTTCTAATTGATTCTATATTAAAGATTTAATTTTATTCTGCAACATCCGCCCAGAATTTGGACCTGCAGAACGACGTTTGACAATTATCCCGCAAATGTTTCTTTTGATCGAAAAATCGAAATTCATTTTAAGGAGAAATAACGGTTATTTGTAACCTTAGGGATGAATCCTGGCTGCCTGGCCGGCATTCATATTTCTGTGAAAAATAGACACTTCGGCCAGTTAGAGTTTTTTATTTTTTTTCTCAACGTTTCAACAAAAATCTTTTGTCTTCGTCAGGAGAAGCAAATAAAGCATTTAACAAGTATGAATGGATGAAGTATGAAAGGATGACTTGTGAAGAGTAATGGTCCCCATCCGGGGACTTTTCCATCTGAAGAAGGTTTAGTGAGGGATCTGGTAAGGAGAGTAAGTCAAGTCCCGGATATGTACAGTGATACTGTAGTGATCAGATAGTTAAAGTAAGGTTATGAAAGTGAACATTCGAGTTATAATACGGTTACATGGGCAGCCAGGGGAATGATGGGAGGGTTTAATTATCCACACACAAGCCTTTATTAAGACATTCCATCTTATACAGACGATTCTCCTGTTAGAAATGAATCTAAAAAAATGAGAAGCAGGGGAAGAACTTGAATCCTCGCTCAGAAAAAAAGAAAAAGAAGAAAAGGAAAGAATATCTATGTGGGTTCAATTATTTTATTCATTTCTATTTATTTATCATTGTCATTTTTATTGTCATTAATTTTATTCAGCATAGTCGTTTACACCTCTTTTATTCACATATCTATGATGGTGGAATGGATACTCAGTGATAATGCTACTTTGCTTATTTACACAATTAAATTTATAATTCCGAATATGAATTCCGCTCCGTTACGAACGGAAAAATATGTCCAGGGTAGCCGAGTGGACATGGCATCTGCCCGGTAAGCGGAACACTGTGGGTTCGATTCCCATCCCTGGACACTTTTATTTTTCCGTTTATCATTACTCTTTACAATTCATCCTTTCATACCTCATTACTAGGGTTGGAAATGGTGGTTATTTCTCCTTGAAATAAATTTGGATTTTTCGTTGAAAAGAAACACATGCGGTATAATTTTAAAATGTCGTTTTACAATCACAAGCCCCATTATATTGTACTAGCGGACCCGGCCACGCCTTGCTGTGGCTAAATTGTAATATGTTAAATTAACATTATACTAAACTATTCAGTACAGTAAAGTCAATATTCACTTATAAAGATAAAAATGTTTTAGCAGATCTAAAGCCCTACGGGATTGAGAATGGAACGTTACGCTAAAATTTGAAAGTGATTTTTATATATATAGATAATATAGCCCTTCATTATAATCATTGATTATAATCACTGCATTAATAAATGTCAGTGAACTCGTTTATATGTATTGTTTTTTGTTTTCGAGATATTCTAATAGAACGTTCTCACATTTTCTGTAAAATATTTATATATGCACAAACACAGAATATAATCACTACGTCTTAATTTCGCTATATTTATTGCTATAAATATTATTCTAAAATAATTCGCCAGAAATCGTCCTGATAGTATACTACACAGCGAACCCGGCCACGCGTTGCAGTGGCTAAATTGTAATATGTTGAATTAACATTATACTAAACTATTCAGTACAGTAAAGTTAATATTCACTAATAAAGATAAAAATGTTTTAGCCGATCTAAAGCCCAACGGGATTGAGAATGGAACGTTACGTTAATATTTGAAAGTGATTTTTATATATATAGACAATATAGCCCTTCATTGTAATCATTGATTATAATCACTGCATTAATAAATGTCAGTCTTCCCAGTATTCTTTTACCTATGTATGGATATTTTGGTTTGAATTAGTGAACTACTGCGAATTTGTAGACGAATGACCCGGGCAACGCCCGGGTTTACACGATTAAATGTATATTACATATGGAAGATGGACGTAGTTCCCGGAGGGCACCCGCGAGGTCACTCTGCCCCCGCGCAACTGTCCAACCGGGAGCGCCCCGCGCCGTCAAAATCGTCACGCGTTCTAGAGGGCGCTGCTCGGCCGTCAGCCGGGAGATCTCATTTACTCGGCGGGGGGGGGGGGGGGGCAGGGAGGTCACGTGCTGCGCCGGCAGCCAATCGTCGCGCGCCGCCATCCCCCGTCTGCCGCGAGAGGGGCGCAGATTGCGAGTGAATTTACGTTTTATTGTAAATAAAAATGCAACGAAAGGTTATTTCTAAAGAGTAATTAGCCAGAAACCATCCCGGTAGTATACTAAACATCTTCCCAAAGTTTCATCACGATTGGTTGAGCGATGTAGAAGATTATCACTGACAAACGGACGGACCAACAAACATCCATTTTTATATATATAGATTATAAATTTAGAATATTTATAACAACTTCACGAATACATAACATATTGTCACAGTAATGAAGGGGACGTAGAATATAAAATAACAATTTATTAGATGACTTTAAATAGTTAAATAGTTTGAGGGATAAAAAGAAATAGAGATAAGCTAAGTTAAATGGATAAAAAATAATGATAAATTAAGGAAATATGTCAAAGACCCAAACCGCTGGCGATCGGCTACACCCCTCAAGATGGCGGCTAATGTTTACAAACTTGCCGCCTAGCGCGCCCGCCACCTATCGGAGCTTAGGTACATAACACTTGCCGAGCTGCCGATGTTTTATTTACGAGCTATGTATATTTTTGGTTATAACATTATGGTATAATAATTAAGAAACCATTTTGTCGACTCCAGAATTTCTCGAGTAGAATTGAATCCAATGATTAGGTTTCCATTTAAGAGAACATTTCCAGCTAAGTATTCATTAATGTGTTTTGAATTGTGTATCGTATCATTATGTTTAGAAATCCAATTTCGTGAAATGGCTGAGAGATATTTAACCTTTTGAAATTAATTTATAAAAGCTTTCAGTATATTATTTTTATTTGTTTATGTAACCCAGGAGCCACGTACAGAAACTACCCGGGCTGACACCGTCTTGGTTTTATTCACAATGTCAGTGGAATTACTGAGGTGGGCAGATTTCTTTCTTGGAAGATTCTCTAGGGATACTGTACTTAGGTTGGTGATCCCTAGGAAGGTGGCCGTCAGGAATCTTTGGTATTGGAAGGTTGGGCAGAGAGGTGAAGTGGTCCACGGTTTGGTCTCCATCTTGGAAATGGGGGCAAGTTGGGTCTTCTTTCAATACCCTTGCAAAGTCTGCCTGGATGTAATCATGGCCAGTCAGAGTTGTTGTTGAGGTAAATCCATGTTTGATGTTTTGAAGTATTGCGAGCAGTAGTTTCGGAGTGCTTTCAGTGTAAAGAATATAATTCCCTTAATAAAAAAATGAATAGAAAAAAAACCTGTCTCAACAAGGAACCTGTTGTATTGCTGAACACGTTGTACTATTTTTACGGTTTTGTTTGACTTTTGTAAATGTTATTTATTATAATCATATCACACGATCACTCTATGATTTATAGTCATAAGCATTACAATTAATTTTAATAACGAACCACTTGATGAGGAAAGAGTTTCTTTAATATACAATATCAAATCACAAGCTTTCGGGCATAATCACCCTTCTACTGGTGTAAAACGAGTTTTACACCAGTAGAAGGGTGATTATGCCCGAAAGCTTGTGATTTGATATTGTATATTAAAGAAACTCTTTCCTCATCAAGTGGTTCGTTATTAAAGTTTAGAGAAGGAATTATTGATTCAATATTACAATTAATGTACCATTATTAGTACCATTATCATTTTGTGTTGGGTATATTGGGAGGTCTTGGCTCATCAGTGGTGAACCCTCCCAGCAGTTTCTCCAATTTTTAATCTACCAGACCGCTTCTTAGAGCTCTAATAATGTATTGGATCATTCTGCTTATACACTGAAGTGTGGAATATTATAAATTTGCTTAAAAACCATTTCAAATATTCTAACCTTCAGTGTAGCATATATAATCAGAATCGTCCAATACAGTATTAGAGCTCTAAGAAGCGGTCTGGTAGATTAAATTGGAGAAACCGCTGAAAGGGTTTACCACTGATGAGCCAAGCCTTCCCAATATTTTTGATCGCAGTAAAGAAAGTAGAAGTTTGTCTTATGTTTAAAAGAAACATAGGTGTTTTAATGCTTTCATTTCTCACAACTAACACTAGATACATTAATCCATATTTTGATAATTTTAATTTTTCTTGGATGAAAATGTGATGAAAACCTATTCTCCCGACTCAACTCTATTAACTGTTCCAGCTTGTTCGGTTCAATATTGAGCAGACAGTATAAGGACAGTATAAGGAACAAACATATATGCATACGTTGACTTATATATACAAGGTATGTCCCATAAGTTCCCGGACTGGGTCCATAAAAAAAAGGTAAGATTTTTTTTTAATTTTTTAATTAAAACTTTTCAAAGTAATCCCCCCTTGCTTCAACGCACCAGCGCCATCGTTTCTCCCAATTGTCGAAACAGTTTTTATAGGCCTCTTTTGGAATGATCTTCAATGCCAGCAGCGATTTTTCTATTATGTCTTCCCTGGTGTCAAAATGTCTTCCTTTTAGAACTGCTTTGAGTTTGGGGAACAGGAAAAAGTCATTTGGTGCGATGTCTGGGGAATAGGGTGGTTGAGGTAGGATTTCTGTCCCGTTTTTCGCCAAAAAACTCGTCACCAAGTGCGCTGTGTGAGGGCGGGCATTGTCATGGTGTAGGATCCAGTCACCATTAGTCCATTTTTCTGGCCTTTTTTTTTTCGAATCGCTTCCCTTAGACGGCGAAGAATGCTCAAATACATTTCCTTAATAACTGTTTGGCCTGCAGGAAGATACTCGTGATGAACAATGTCCTTGTTATCCAAAAAAGCGACCAGCAACACCTTGTTTCTGGATTTCAATATCCTGGATTTTTTGGGTCTAGGCTCACCCTGACCTCTCCACTCGGCAGATTGACGCTTGGTTTCAGGGTCATAGCCATAGGCCCATGTCTCGTCGCCTGTGATTATCTTGTCTTTCCATTCCGGATCCGTTCTTGTCATTTCCAGCATGTCCTCACAGGTTGCAAGCCGACACAGTTTTTGCTCATTAGTGAGGAATCTTGGGATGAATTTTGCAGGAGTCTTTTTGAGCCTCAAATCTTCGGTTACGATCCTTCCAATCGTTGTTTTAGAGATGCCTGTGTCTTGCTCTAGCTCCAGCAAAGTGGTTCGAGGATTTTCTTTTATCAAATCGGTGATTTTTTGCACATTTTCATCAGTCCTTTGAAATGTTGGGCGTCCTTGACGAGGATCATCTTCAATGGAAATTCTGCCAGCTTTAAATCTAGAATGCCATTCAAAAACAGTTGTTCTCTTTGGGGCGTTATTGGGGAATGCTTTATTAAGCATTTCAAAAGTGTCGGTTGCTGATATTTGAAGTTTCACACAAAATTCTATGCAAATCCTCTGCTTCAATTTTTGTTCCATCGTAAAATCGCCGCAGCGCAAGGTGTAACCTTTAAATAAATTAGAATAACTTTGGCGCGCGCGCACGTACCGCCTCGATATTGGTACCACCGTGTTGCCAGATATTTTTTCTATAATAAACTGTCAAATTTATTTACATTTTTCATTTATTTATTTTTTATGGACCCAGTCCGGGAACTTATGGGACATACCTTGTATATGTATAGATACACAAATATCAAGATCAATACAATATTTGAAATTCCATGTTTATTTATAAATATTTTCAAGATAAAATTATTGAAAACATTTTTTCCCGGAAGGAGAAGTTGTGGATTTATTACAGACCCGAGTCAATAGAATTTTAAAATCTCTGGAGATCCTAATTAATAGAATTCGTCTTGTTTTTTAGCCTTATAGAACGGAAATATTGGAATATTTGGCTGATAAGGTGGTGGCTATTGGGAGAATTTTGTATATCCATGTGTGACTTGCCACTTACAATTAGACAATCTGACAATTTAAACAGTTTTATTGATTCTTCTAATCAATTGTTACAAAGGTGGAACAAATATATAATAAAATAGTAAATAAAGGGTAGATAAAATGTAGGGGAATATATATAGTTGTATATGTGTACAAATTTCTTCAGCAAGGAAGGTTTCCCCACCTTGAGAGAGTCCTCCTCCAGACAAGGTCTTCACTCCTCAGTTCCACGCCGAGGAAGTACTTATAGATGTGTGTCTTGGGAGACGTCAGGATGGCCAGGGCTTCATCGTCCATCGCCATGCCCGAAGACCCAGCCCTGCAGGTGCCGCCCGATTATGGTAAATGCCTCCCGGATGTGAGGCCTGATGTACAATTAGATGTTAGCGTAAAGTGTTTATTTTCTGTAACAAAAGGCGGTAGTAGAAACTGCAGTGTGACAATTCGTCCTATATTGTGTTTCTTCCCAGATCTTAGATTAGTTCATGATCGTTTTTCCAGCGTTTTGAGTGGTTTTAAGGCAATCTTTGCCTTCCAATATATCGTTTGATAGTAAGTGGCAGATTGGACAGTAAATATCCTTTGGTGACTTTTTACATACATATATCTACTGTTTGGTGTGAGGAATTTAAATTATTTACATAATATAAATAAATATATTGGTTGAAATTCATTCTGCAGAGTAAATTAAACCTCCTAGGAAAGTTTTTTTTTTAATTAAGATGTTTGAGAGAGAGATTGAGATTGAAACTTCTTTATTATCAATACATCCTTCATATATGGTTATATAAGGTTAAATATAAACCGATGGCACCTGATGACAATTTAAATGACGGATACAGCTTTGAATCAGATTCAAGACCAGAAACATTTAATTCCGTGGCTATGTCTCAAATCGAGAATCGACTTCAGGTTTTTACATTTTTACGTTCCCCACATGGATATCATCCTCCGTCAAAATTATAATTCAAGTTATGGTTGTTGAATAGTTTCAAATTTGATCTCACATATTGAGCTTTAAGACAGTGCATATAAAAAGACAAAAATAGCATCCAAAATTTAATTTAACGTTTCCCCTTAGTAAAAAAGGAACTACTTAATATTCTTCCATAAAAAGTGCTTAGGTAATAAAAAGTTAATTAGTAAACTTAGGTCCATCAAACTGATATAAATATTCAAAAGATTACCATGTGGTGTCTGCCAAAAAACATCGTTTTTTAATCCTAAAAAATGTATTTAAGGGGAAGCTTGATCTATGAATAAAGTCTATATGTAAATTAAATTATGTATTTAACCATAACACTATTATTATATCAACTCATTTTTATTTACCAGTTGCAAATAAGACACGCTATATCCGATCTGGATAATTGCGCTTGAAACTATTTACAATAATTGTAGTAGAGTAGGTAACAGAATTATCAAAAAGAAAATAAACAATTAAGAGAAAGAACATTGAATAAACATATCCATTAAACAAATAAGCATCAACATAAGCAGATAGAAGAAATCGCAAGGTAGTTATTTACAGTATGTTAAGCAATGATGGAAGTTGATTTAATGAAGTTATCTGTAATAATTAGTATCGTGGAGAGAGAAAGTTGATCAAGTTGAGCTATTTACAATGAGTTATATATCAAATCATTGTTGAGTAAAATATATCAGGCTTCCAGGGAAAGGTGTATTTTCAAAACATTTTATTCTCTAGCTTTCAGGCACGGACGTCATTCTACAGGAGAAAACCTTGTATAATGATTCGCCAATAGAACACGAGTTAAATATAATCGGAAGGGCGTTTGTGCCTGAAAGTTAGAGAATAAAAATGTTTTAAAAAGATACTTTTCCCTGAAGGCCTGATATATTTTACTGAATATTATTGTTGTCGTTGTTGTTGTTGTCTCCAATGGAGAGCCTCAGATGTCTCCGTGCATCTCTATCACAGCAGCAGCAATGTCCACTATCTTGGGTGTGTAAAGATGCTGCTCTGGGTCCATGTCAATTTTCTGCAAGGCTGCGGCCATTGCTGGACATGAGAATCTGTGGGTAGGTGTTAGTTTCACACCAGGACAGTTGTTACATGTCCTATAGGTTCTTGTGCCATCTGGATGTACGTTATAGTGTTTTGTCCTAAGTCTTGTTATAGTTTTTGTCAGTTTTCTCTCAGAGTTTATTTCACATATTGAATATTGATACAAGGGGTTATTTTATTGAACAATATATCAATTCATGTTTACATATACTTTGTCACTTACCTCTCGTGATGATACACACGTCCCTAGAGCCTTTTCGAATAAGATAAATTCACAGATGATCACGTTTATCTTCGTGTTTTTTTTATATTAACGATTCCACAGTATTGTTTTTTAAATATCTATACTTCGATGAAAAAGCTATTATTATGAATCATTTGTATCAATCCATTTATAATGCTAATCATACAATTCGCACTATTTTTCCAAACGGAATTCCTACACAGTTCCATCCAAATTTTATAGTCACTCAATTTGTCACATCACACGGAAAATTCTAGAAATACTTTTCAAATTAGCCATAAATATATTATTTATAAATCGCAAAATTTCGAAAATGTCTCTCATTTTAATATATATTTGGTGAGTAAAAAAATGATTTCTGAAACATAAAAGCGAAGTTTAAAAAATGTAAAGTAAAATAAAAATATTTTAATTTGTAAATTTGATTCTCTATCAAATGATATACGACAAGGAAAATTATTTATAAATTTAAAAAATATATATTTTCTAATTTGATCAAAAAGATTTATTAAATTTATCAACAAGAAGTGTGATAACGTAAAATTTTAACTTGGTGATTTTAGAAAAATTACAATTTCTTAATTACGATATGTGCTTAAGATTTTATCTTTTTTGTTCAAAAGTTAATTTCACCCCAAGTTTTATTCGAATTTGATTATTAATATTCTAAAAAATACTCATTAAAATAATTTAATAACAAAATTATTTTAAATCTCTCTAAACACTTCAATGATATTTTATTTTATTTTATAGTTGGGCATAAATATTTCGGATTTTTTAATATATAATTTTTTCCTTTTTTTTTTTAATGAAATCTTCGTCGACAGTTGGAGGTTTCTGCCTTCCCTAGAAGCAACTGTTTCACAAGCTAATTAAACATTTAAGCCATTCATTTACTACAGAAAAGGAAGCCAGAAAGTTGAACCAAAGGGAAGAACAAATGACAGTATTTGACGCTGATGCTTTGGTAAAATACAAGATAATTCAACAAAATATAAGGAAAGATCAAATATGCGAAATAAACTTTGAGAGAAGAATTACAAAAACAATAACAAGACTCAAAAAGAAACACTAAAAATGAATTACAATACATCTAGATGGCACAAGAACCTACAGGACATGTAACAAATGTCCTGGTGTGGAACTAACCCCTACCCACATATTCTCATGTCCAGCAATGACCGCAGCCTTACAGAAAATTGACATGGACCCAGAGCAGCAGCTTTACACACCCAAGATAGAGAATATTGCGACTGCTGTGATAGAGATGCATGGAGACATCTGAGGCTCTTCATTGGACACAACGATAACAACAACTACAGAAATAACAACTCTGATATCAAAAGACCTAAACTGTGCCTTCTCAAAATATTAACTATGGTGTTATAATCTATGGCCAGGCGCGACTCCAATGGCAAGTGACCCGAGGATCTGGCAGCAAACTATCCTGCGAAGAATTGATCGAGATCACGGTATCCGGCCATTATACCAACAAAACACTCCTTAGACATCCATAAACTTCCTATTCGCCATAGAAGAAGAAACATAAGTTGGAAAGAAGAGCTTTTATAAGAAGACGATCGAACGTCTTGGCCGATAGCTTGTAAGATTGTCATCTTATATAAAGACGATCGAACGTCTTGGCCGATAGCTTGTAAGATTGTCATCTTATATAAAGACGATCGAACGTCTTGGCCGATAGCTTGTAAGATTGTCATCTTATATAAAGACGATCGAACAGGGGCGTCTTGGCCGATAGCTTGTAAGATTCTCATCTTATATAAAGACGATCGAACAGGGGCGTCTTGGCCGATAGCTTGTAAGATTGTCATCTTATATAAAGACGATCGAACAGGGGCGTCTTGGCCGATAGCTTGTAAGATTGTCATCTTATATAAAGACGATCGAACGTCTTGGCCGATAGCTTGTAAGATTGTCATCTTATATAAAGACGATCGAACAGGGGCGTCTTGGCCGATAGCTTGTAAGATTGTCATCTTATATAAAGACGATCGAACAGGGGCGTCTTGGCCGATAGCTTGTAAGATTGTCATCTTATATAAAGACGATCGAACGTCTTGGCCGATAGCTTGTAAGATTGTCATCTTATATAAAGACGATCGAACGTCTTGGCCGATAGCTTGTAAGATTCTCATCTTATATAAAGACGATCGAACGTCTTGGCCGATAGCTTGTATGATTGTCATCTTATATAAAGACGATCGAACAGGGGCGTCTTGGCCGATAGCTTGTAAGATTCTCATCTTATATAAAGACGATCGAACAGGGGCGTCTTGGCCGATAGCTTGTAAGATTGTCATCTTATATAAAGACGATCGAACAGGGGCGTCTTGGCCGATAGCTTGTAAGATTGTCATCTTATATAAAGACGATCGAACGTCTTGGCCGATAGCTTGTAAGATTGTCATCTTATATAAAGACGATCGAACGTCTTGGCCGATAGCTTGTAAGATTGTCATCTTATATAAAGACGATCGAACGTCTTGGCCGATAGCTTGTAAGATTGTCATCTTATATAAAGACGATCGAACGTCTTGGCCGATAGCTTGTAAGATTGTCATCTTATATAAAGACGATCGAACGTCTTGGCCGATAGCTTGTAAGATTGTCATCTTATATAAAGACGATCGAACGTCTTGGCCGATAGCTTGTAAGATTGTCATCTTATATGAAGAATCTCTTCTCCCTGACTTCTTCTTCTATAACGAATAGGGAGATTGTCTTACTCCTAAGACATTTAGCTACAATTGAGAATTCATTCAAATGTTTTCTCAGATGACCAAAAATCAATAATCAAAACATAATCATATGTAATTCTACTGTCCTAAAGCTTATGTCCAATAGTTTGCTTAAATACCATTTCTAAGATTCCACCCTTCAGTGTAGTATATATAAGCAGAATGATCCAATACAATATTAGAGCTCTAAAGAGGATAATTTATAATCAAAATGAAAATATTGATGGAATACTTTTAGAATCTCTAAATAAATTTATTGTTAAGCGTATTTACGCAAATTTGGCCTTAAATACCCATTTCTTGGTTTCTCTAGAAGCCTTTGGGACCAAAAAGATTTTTGGTCGCAGTGGTACAGCTTACTCAATGCTGATGAACGCCAATAGCGCGAGACACGTTCGTGGATGGCTTTTCTTGATTTATCAAGAAATTGGGTTGGCCAAATATCAGGGAACAGGTTAAATCAATGTTTAGTTTATTTCTGTTCCACCAGATGGCGCTCTGCCTTCTAAAAGGCACATGTGCTACTGGTCAGGATATGCCTTTTTTATTTTTAATATTTTTATAATAATATTTATTTCTTCTTTTTTTTTTTCAAAATTCAAAACCTACCAGCCATCTCCCATCAGTTTATAAAAATATACAAAACTCTCAAAGATGAAATTTTTAAAATGTTACGCTCTAAAATATCGTCGCAAATAAATTAATCGAAGATTGAAACAACATCGGAATATTTTAAAATAAAATTGAAACAGAGTTGTGACACGTATCTCTGGTCCAAATTAAAGAAGCTAATAGGAATTAACGCTACATGTCAGATTGGGACTACCACCAGAGATGATGAGACACCAATTTTATCTTTTTTATCAAAATTAGATTAGAATTGTATTTTTCCACTATCTTTAAAAATACAATTCTATTCCACACAACATTAAAAGTGCTCATGTAGATGGCTCTAAGCCAGGGAGGGGGTCGGAAACCTCGTGAGCCACATGCGGCTCTTTGGACGTGAAGCTGCGTGCAGTACTCCCATAAATAAAGTTTTTATTTATGAAAGTATGAGATTAATGAACAAATCTGTGAAATACGTTATGCTTTGACCAAGTAGTTGTTTGTTTTTAAAAAGGGCAATGGCTTAAAGTAAAGGCTAAACTTTTCTCGCATTTTTATTTAGTTTGTTTTAACCTCTCTCATTGTATTTGAATAATAAATTTGTTTAAATTAATAAAGCTGCATTAATGTAAATTTGATATTTCCCTACAACAGTACTATTTATTTTTGGCAAGAAAAAATGTTGTAGCTTTTTATAAACTTTGAAATTTTGTAAATTGTAATTTTGACTACCGACTCAAAAGATTGCCGACCGCTGGGCTAAGCTATCATCACCAAGTTCGAGATTACCATTTGATTTAATAATTTCAAATTCGGCTATAACTAGGCTATTCTAAAGTATGGCAAAGGGCTCACTATAAGTGGGATATATCACATACATAAAATCAACAAAGAGCACTTGAGACTTTTTTTTTTATTAATCAACCAGGCGCGATATTGAAATATTTGCACCTAATACAGAGGAAACAAAACAACAAACAAATTAAAACTTAGAATTAAATATTTACAAATTTACATGTATTATTCGACAGAGTTCATAAAATTTATTTAGACAAAGTGGCTGAGATGTAAGAGAGTTAAATCATTTAGATCAGGGAACAATCGATGTCTCACTTCTGTAAAGTTCGGACAGTCATAAGGTGAAGTTTGTTCAGTTTCTCCGCAGGGACAATTTGGTGTTTCTGATAGACCTCTTTTATGTAAGTATTTCTGGCCGTGTGATGTGACAAATTGAGCGACTATAAAACTTGAGACTTGGGTTAAGAAACTATCTTTTAAATGGATACGGTTATAATAAGCGATAACCATATAGCGAAGTGTCAAACTACACCAAATTGCTGCCATGACCTCTACAATCAGAATTTTCTTCGTAATAATACCTTAGAAGAAAACTCAGTCGTAAGAACAAGAAAAAATAGAGATGATTCCGAATATTTTTTAAAAAGATCAGAATATTTTTTACTGATAAATAAAAACATTTTTCGAAACTGTTCTTTTTCAAAATAATATGGTTTTAAATTATCTAAACTTTTCAACTCATCGTTTTTTTTTTTTTACAAGCTGTTGGACTTTGAATTTTAATTTGAATTTTTATTTAATTGGTACGGTATATCTTATGCTAAATAGGAGGGATAGAGAACCTGAACCTACGTTTTGGTTAGTAAAATTTGTTAGTATTTTGCCCAATTATATAGTCAGTAAAAAAATCGAGAGAGTAATTCGTTAAAAAAAAAAAAGGTTATTTAGTTTTCTAGAGTATACCTAAACTACTTTTGTATTTGTATTTTGTAATTAAAATGACCATTATATTTGGTTTTCTATGAAAGTGACAGATTGGTGTTATGTGGTGTTGCTTGAATAGATTGCAAGGTAGAGTTCATTGGGAACAGTAGCCTAAATCACAAGTGGGGTATAAAAGGGAATTAAAGTGGGGATGAAAACTTTATTGAGAGGAAGGGGCAACGTGGGAAGACTAATAAATTGAGGGAATGACTTCATTAGAGCAGGTGATAGTAAAGATTCGGCTACGACACAGGAGTTTATGGTCTCAAGTGACCACGGATCAATTAGGCAATTAGTGTGTGATAATGTATTTTGATGATTTATCCTGATTGTTTGAGATTCTTTGGTCACATCGCGCGACACAGGGGAATGGAGTACACCATATTGACCGGAAAGACGTCTGGGCGACACATACCTGGACGTCCGCCGACACACTTCGTGGAACAATTAAAGGAACTCACTGACTTAACAGTCACCGAGATGGTACATCGAGCTCAAGACAGAGATGGCTGGTGTCGTGTTTGGGAGGTAATACGTACAGTGGGCCACAACGACTCAAAAGTTTTCCGAACCCTGGCATACACAATATTACAACAACAATATGTGAATTACAACAGAGTATTACAACGTTGTAGTATTCTAGAATTGCCATCTTCAACACTATCCGTGTTTAAGAGCTGTTGGATCTATTTAAACGAACAATGTTGGGGGAAGTTGTCTTAATGTGCCACACCTAATTGGGACTTTTAATTACTTGGCAGATGGGGCAGCGGGGGAATACCCTGACAGTGGATGTGTTGAATAGTTTATTGTGGTGAGGAAATAGCGGGTTTGTTAAATATTGACATGGTATACAGGTCTGATTGTAGAAATGAAATTTTTGTACCAAAATGAGAATTTAAAATAAACAAACTTACATTTTGAAAATGTTAATTATAAAAAAATGGTAAAGATATATTAAATTCGAAACTATTATAGACGCATATGATTCTTTTTAAAAATTAAACAATTTCTACTACCCTTACTGCAATGAAAAAATTAATGGGAGGGCCTGTCTCATCAGTGGTGAACCCTCCCATAAATATTTCCATTGCAGTAAGGGTAATATAAATTGTTTAATTTTTTAAAAGAATAATACGCGTCTATAAGAGTTTCGAATTTTCATAACAGATGGCGCGCTAATGCATCATAATATATTAAATTATCGAATTTATTTAAAAATGAAACGATATTGAATATCTGTTAAATAATTAGATGAGAATGAAAGTAAAAATTAAATTGAAAAATGACATATAAATGTGACCATTTATTTATTTTTAAAGCACTATGTCCCCTTAGGGACACTTGCGCTGTCATACATGTATAACATTTGTTTATATACATATATATACAATAATTTTAGGCCGTGAATAGAATAGTCATATGATATTAACAAGGAGAAAGAGAGAGAAAGAAATGTCTGGCAATATGTACAATAAACATAATATAAATTATCAGTTTCTTAAAAGATATAGAAAATGATTTCAATGTCGTGACTCGCCGTTGGTGGTTCTCTCTGGAGTCAGTCAAAGAACTCTCGCAGTCCATCGGTGGTGGAGTCTTTCCCGCGGTAGGCGCCACCAATGAAGACCTTGTATATATTTTTCTACCAACAACAACAACAAAAAGCCTTTATTCAGGGTCACTGACCCTATACAGGATTCACCAGAGGTATGCATAAGAACAAAGCAGCGAGACAAAGGAAATAACGATATAGACAGAAGAAAAAAAAACACCAAGAAAGAGAAAGAGGGAAGCAAGAAAAACAACACAAAAAGAGTAGCAGTAATAAAGTGAGGAGTGAGTGTCACTTGGCCTTCTTCTGAGATACGGACTTGTGGAAACCATAAAACGCCGTAGCAATATACTTATTCTGGGTCATATTGTCAATTATTGATGGAAGTGAAGCACAGAGTTGCCCAGTTTTGAGCATATATTTTTCTATCTATTTATATCTATTTATTTCTATATTTATCATTATATAATCTTATTTAATTCGTATATATTCAATTTTGTAATCAATCATATATAACCTTATATTCTGAAAATAGAGCAATCCATACTTAAATTATTAGATAGTAAAAAGGCATATATTGGATTGAATAAAAGATTTATTTCCAATATTTCGGCTGGCTGAACGTCAAACTTTATTGAGGCATTACATTTTTGTATTTAGATTTGAACAAAAATGTAATGCCTTGATAAAGGTTGGCGTTCAGCCAGCCGAAATATTGGCAAATAAATCTTTTATTCAATCCAATATATGCCTTTTTACTATCTAATAATCTTATATAAAGCAACACTTAAAGCCTCCCCGCATAAGTTTCTTTTTTATGAAAAATCAATATTAATTTCAAAGAGAAATATGTAATATTTCTAACTTTTTGGATGACGTATGAAAAGGTTGAATATATGAAGAGTAATGGTCTATTCCCATCCGTTCGCCATTACTCTTCATATTTTCACCCTTTCATACGTCATCCAATCATATATAGACCATTACTCTTCATATATTCAACCTTTTCATACGTCATCCAAAAAGTTAGAAATATTACATATTTCTCTTTGAAATTAATATTGATTTTTCACAAAAAAGAAACTTATGCGGGGAGGCTTTAAGTGTTGCTTTATAATCATACGCCGCAGTCCTTTATAATGTAATAATCTTATATGAACATTGTAATAAATCAGTTTCAATCTCTCTGACGTCACTTGAAGAGGTTGGTGGGCTGACGACAAGTTTGCTTGAAGAATTTGTCGTTTGTCCTCGTCTTGGAGGTGGTGTCGTTTAACGACGTCGTCCAACTGGAAGTCTGCAGCTGGGTACGATCCATCGTAAGGGGGTAGACTCATCTCTCTGAGGCTGGGAGCGGTGAAGTCTTGGATGGGATCCGTGAGCTGTGCCACGATGTCCGCGGCTGTAGGTGGCATGGTGGAGATCTCTGCGTCGCTCTGTTCTCCAGGTTTCATACTCTGCAAGTCCTCGGCATCTTCCTTCGACTGAATGTTGTCGCACCAGCGCGTAAATAAAGCTTCCATGGCTAAGTTTCTTGTGCAAACCTTTTATTTTCAAGCTTTCTGACTTGTCAGTTTTTCAACAGAAGTATCACAAATTAATTATAAATACTATTTTTATACAAATTATTAGTTACATGGAACGCTTCACGATTTAGCGTGTCATCCTTGCGCAGGGGCCATGCTAATCTTCTCTGTATCGTTCCTATTGTAATAGTTGTACCGCCAATTATTAGTTACATATTTAAAATACTTATGATATGGAGAGAAATATATTACATTATTTAAAAAATATTTTTTTGAAAATATACGTGCATAGTGAACTATACGTGCTAGGGTTGAACGATATCTTGAGACTTCAAATTAAATTTAATAAATTCGTGAACTATTGTGGTATATATAGAAGACATCTATGGGATAGTATTTGTCCATATTGTTTCATATGTTTCTGGTATTTCAATGCATCTTTTTATGCTTTTTTGCTGTTTGGATATCATAGATTCTATTAAAAGTCTTTGGTATTTACAATGGATATTATGCCTGTATATAATGGTGCCATGATCAACGAATACACCCCATTCCATGAGATCAAAGCTAGAGGACCATGAACTCATGAAATTCGTGTAATCTTTGCACAAGGGGATAAGAAACAACTATGAATATTGTCATAATACACTATGCTATACTATAATTGTATTTGTAATGGGATACTGAACAATCTCGTTTTTAAATGGTGTCGGCCGTGAATTCATTGTGCACCAAATCGATATTTTACTGTAGAAATATTTCATGGTGTTTGAATGCTATTTTGAATGACTAGAAGCTCAAGGAGGTCAATAGAATCAACAGGTTGAAGTGACAAAGAATATTAATTTTTCTATAGAAGAATCGATATGGTTGCCCAATTCCATCCATCATCCATTCATATTCACACACACTCTCATCAAATGTAGATACACACACATTCATATGAAAACATTAAGACGCGAATGTTACTTCCACACTTAATCAAACTTCTACTGTCCTTACTGCGATGAAAGGTCTCCCAATAGTTTTCTCATTGCAGTAAGGACAGTAGAAGTTTGATGTGTGAAAGAAACATTCGCGTCTTAATGTTTACATTTGTTGTATATAGATGGCGCGCTATTGTTTTATATTAATTTATGTCTAACTGGCCTTGTCCTTATTGTTTACGGAAGAGCATTGCTCGATGCAAATATTTATATGTAATTCTATTGTCCTATAAGCTTATGTTCATAGTTTGTTTAAATACTATTTCTGAGATTCCACCCTTCATTACAGCATATATAAGCAGAATGATCCAATACAGTATTAGAGCTCTAAAGAAGCGGTCTAGTAGATTAAATTGGCCAAACCGCTGGTAGGTTTCACCACAATGAGCCAAGCCCTCTCAATATTTCTCATCGCAGTAAGGACAGTAGAAGTTTGATTTATGTGTCAAAGAACATTCGCGTTTTAAGGTTTTCATTTGTTATATATAGATGGTGAGTTATTGCTTTGTATACATTCATATACACCCCCAGCAATATATTCACCAATTTCTGTTAATATTCAACCAATTACAGAAGAGAAAATATTTCACCAATGCGTCAATAGAATTATAAGAAGTCGGTCAAATGTTTTTAAAGCAGTACTCCATCGTTTGCTTTAGAAAATGGAAAAATTTATACGGCAACGAACGCATTGATATTGGGAATTTTCCATAAATACATTTTAACATCTTGGTACATATTTGAAGTTGAATAGAGATGATCTGAAAACAGAGGAGTCGAGAGTTACTCAAACTTCGGCAAACTTTGTCCCATTCATTACCTAATATGTGGTTTAGTAATTCCATGATTCTCTCCCTGTCCTGAAGTCCAACCCCTCCTCTACGTGGCGGGCGGGAGAAGCAGCACAAGTAAGGGATTGTCCTGTAGTACGATGTCGTGAGCCCCGAGCCGCTATGGTAACCGTGAACAGGGGACTCTGAAATGTGGCTGACTAACGGTGCAATGGCACCCTCCCTTTCCATGGAGCAACAAAATCAGAAATTGACGATTGGACAAGACACCACCATGATTCTCTCAGTTGATGTGATTCTGAAATTATTACATCATATCTCACATGATTCTTCATCGTAGTTATTTGCTTATGGAAGGATTTTATTTGTGTATGCTTTAATTTCCTATTTACATGTGCAATAATAAAAAACGGTCTCCAAGGATAAGTTTATGTGATATATGGGAAAAGGATCCTGAGAATCTTTTCGACTCTCTATAATATAAAAAAAATGCTTGTCGACTTCACTGTGATAAAGTGCTTTGTCCTGAGTATCCTCGGGAGTGGATGGGGTTTTGTATGTTTGGGCAGTCGTTATCGATGGCGGTGGATGAAAAATCGGCACACTATATCGATTAATGAATCACAAAACACCTCGGAATATTAATCATTGGCGGCTCGGGAGAGGAGATGGAAGGATTTTCGCGATTAAATTGGATTGAGATGACTCACATCTTGGACCTCGAGGCACTACTTTTAGAAGATGCACACACACGTCTTGACACACACGTTACACCGACCGAACTCCGGTTGCCCCACCCCCCGGCTTGGGTCATGTGGGACCCTGCTTGACCTTTGATTGGTCCCTGTCTCTGTCGGCCATGATGGTGAATTTGGTCGGGAAGGAGCTTTGCCTAACATCCCAATCTCTCAGGACATTCAACTCTGGAATATGAGGGCCTCTTTGTTCTAAGTGACCTAGATACACGACTTGGATCTGTCGTTCTTTTCTCTTCTACTTCTTCCATCTCCACGTCCTTTGACTGCCATCTTTATTTGAATCCATACAGAATACATTATATCCAACATGGTACATAATTATTTATTAGACAATATTCTTTATAATATTACAGATGCGCCCCCTATGAATAAGAATTTTAAAAGGGATCTGTATTAAATTCTGAAAAAAGAAAAATAATTTTTTGGGAAAGAAAAAAAAATAAAATTTTTTTAAAATAGTGAGTGGTTAGATACAATTGGGGAGAAAGTAAATGATGGAAATAAGTAATAAAAAGAAATTTGAGTAGATAGGGGTGCTTGCTAAACTAGGAAAAAATATGATAATTTTTTGGAGGAAAAAAAAAATTTTGCCTGCATAGGTGTTCAATCTTGCTGTGTGGAAACCCACAGCAAGGGAAACTCTATGAGGTGCAATCTAAACAAAACATATAAGACATTAACAGAAATAAAAAGAAAACTATAGACAATAAAATT
This sequence comes from Cordylochernes scorpioides, assembly GCA_030710605.1. NCBI lineage: Eukaryota > Metazoa > Arthropoda > Arachnida > Pseudoscorpiones > Chernetidae > Cordylochernes > Cordylochernes scorpioides. The sequence continues at coordinate 104,782,962 of CP092868.1, read as the reverse complement.
TGGTGATGGAGGAAAAAAAAAAAGAAAAAAGAAATCTGATTAGCCTTTGGGGCGGTGAAAAAATATAAACAAAACATAAAAAAAAAAGAAATCAAAGCTCCTGTATGATAAACTGAAGGCTGATACATGAGAAGTATTGCGTCAGGTCAGTTGTTCATTCAGTTAGGACAAAACAAGGTTTAAACAATAAAAGGAAAAAATAAACTTGAGGTGATTAAGAAATTGAAAGGGTGATAGACATGGATGGTGGGAATAAAAAATTAAAATAAAAAAAAATAAAAGTGCTGGTTGTGTACAAGTCTTTTAAAATTGGTTAACAAAAATATACACAAAAGAAGAATATTTTTTTACATAACAATGTCCAATCTTTGTTTATTATAGGGTCGTAGGTCATAAGGTTGCCAAAACTATATAGGTGCGTGAATGTATGCGAGTGTGTGTGAGTGTATGTTCCAGAAAGTAACTTTAAGTGTGGTGACACGCGAAAAGTGACGGCGGGTTTGTTTACATTCCGCAGGGAGGATGTGACGTCAGTCACGTGATCGGAAAGGACGTGACGTCGGCGCGGCGGAAGGTTTCTGTAAAGTGGACGCCAGCTGACAGCGGGGTGATCGATGAGTGATGTAAAGGTGGGGAGATTGCTATTCGACTTGGCGCGCTCTAAAGAGGGTTTGGAAAATCTCTCCTATGATTTCACCTATTAGAGCGACCAAGGCATGACTGTGGACAAGGATGGTCCATAACTCCGGGAGAATTATTCCTATGGTTCGATGGATTAGTTCCACTACGGCGATGGTTATTTCGAATAGGGCTTCCTGTAGTTGGAAGAGACGGTTGGGCTGCAGTGTATAGACACTGACATACAGTAGGGTGGCCATGGGTAATAGTACAGTGGGTAGGATGAAAAGGTTGATGAGGTATAGGAGGTGGAACAAGGGGAAGGTTTTCACGTTATGAAAAAACCTTGCCTGTAAGGGAATTGGTTTGGGATCAGCCCTAACTGTAGGGATTGGGGTTTTAACTTTGGTTATATGGGTTGGACGGGATATTGCAGGTTGGGGAATATCGCGTTGGGCGATAATGTTACATTGTGGGTCAACAGGGGTGGTAGTGGTACAATTGCCTATTGTAGGAGCAAAGCGCTCAACTGTAAAGAGGTCTGGGGTGAGGTGCTCGAACAGTGGTGGTAGCGTCCTAGATTGGGGTTTAGCAGGGTGTGGTATCAGAGTGGGAGGTGCGATATAACGAATATTTTCGTTATAGTACTGTAATTTATTTACATGGACTGTGTCGGTATTCCGATTTAGAGGTTGGTTGGGTCGGTTTATTCTCACCACGTTGGGAGAGATGATCTCTAAGATCTCGTAGGGACCCGTGAAATACGGAGCCAGTTTGCCTGTATTGGGGTGATGGTAAACTTTTACCAACACGAGATCTCCGGGTTCAAAATGGGGTGTCTTATGTTGTTGGTCGTAGGCATGTTTGTCTTTGAGGTGCTTGGCCTGGGTACGTTCATGGGCTATCCGTCGGGCTGTGGTTAAAACGGGGTAGGGGTTTACATGCTCAGTGAGCTCGGGAGGTAGAACGCCGAACATCAGGTAGCCAGGTGGGAACCCGGTAACTGAGTGGGGCGTGTTGTTATACACCACAGTAACGCGCTTCGCCAGCTTAGTCCATGCGGCTTTGGGGTTTTCCAAATGGAGTAACCTTAGTTTGCCTGTTAAGGTAGCGTTCAGGCGCTTGCATAGACCATTAGCTTGGGGGTTGTTACTGGTGGTGAGCAGGGGATGGATGTTCCTGTTAATCAGGAACTTCCTGAACTTTGGTGAGGTGAACGCAGGCGCTCTATCCGTGAGTAGGCGTTTCGGAGAGCCGTCCTGCAACACTCGCTTTATCACCTGTTGATAGGTGGTGATGCTGGTAGATTTTGAGGGGAAGGTCCACGTGTAGCGCGAAAAGTGATCCACCACAACGTGGAGGTAAGCTTTGGCGTTACCATATTTGGCAAGTCCAGCTATGGTGTCGAGGGCGACCAGGTCAAAAGGCTGAGTGGCCACAGGAAGTTGTCCTAGTTCCCCAAACGTGGGACCTCGAGGGGGTTTTGTTGACTGACAGATGGCGCAGGCTTTGGTGGTTTTGGAGATGTCTTCTGACATCCCCTTCCAGTAGTACTGGGGAGAGATGAGCCTGGTCATCTGGGATATGCCCGGGTGGTTGTACCGACTGTGCACCTTTGTTAGTAGGTCGGGAACGAGGGCGTCAGGGACGACAATTTTGGTTACACCTCTACGCTTTAGGGTTTGCAGTCCGTTTCGATCAATGGTCAGTTTAGATTCTCCCGAAGGAGTGAGTTGGTGGTTCTTAATGAGGGTGGCGTCTAAGAATCCACAAAACGGGTTACGGGATAGGAGGTCCGCTTCATGTTGTTGTGCTCCTTTTATGTAGCGGACTTCGTATTCGTAACACGATAACCTCAAACTCCATCGGAATAATCTGCCTGACGGGTTTTTGATCGTCTTCAGCCACTGCAGTGCGTGATGGTCAGAAAATATGGTGAATTTTCTGCCCATTAGATACACACGGAACTTCTCCACGCTCTCGACAATGGCGAGGCATTCTAGTTCGGAGATGGTGTAGTTCCGCTCGTGTACACGCAGAGCGCGGCTGAAATATTGGACTGGGTAGGCCTTCCCAGCGGAGTGGACTTGTTTGAGGACGCCTGCAATGCCAAGTGTTGATGCATCGCAATATACCTGGCATGGTAGTTCATCCTTGTAGAGGTGCAATACGGGGTGTTGTGTGAGGCTTTCCTTCAGGCTGGTGAACGCCTTTTGGCATTTGTCATCCCAGTCCCACGTCACATCCTTCTTGAGAAGGTTGTTGAGTGGGGTCCGCAAACGGGCATAGTCCGGGATGAACTTATTATAGACGTTCACGGCGCCTAAGAAGGATTGCAGCGTTTTGCGATTGTTCGGGGGTGGGATAGCGTGGATTACGTCGGTATTGCGGATAAGTGGGGTGGTGGTACCAGCGGTGATTGTGTACCCCAGAAATTCGATGGTCTGCCTAAAAAACTCGCATTTGGTGAGGTTGAGTTGCAAGTTCTCCGCGTCGCAGAACGCGAAAAACTTGCGCAGGTGTTCTTGGTGTTCCTCCAGTGTCTCCGAATAGATGACAAAGTCGTCAAAATAGTGCGCCACACAATCAAGTCCGTGCCCCTGCAGGACCTGATTGATTGCCCTTTCATAGATCTGTGGACTGGTCTTAAGTCCGAAAGGCAATCGGGTGGGCTGATACAACCCGTCTATCGTGGCGAAGGCCAACAGTGGTCGAGAATCAGGGTGTATCGGCACTTGCCAATATGCGGAGGAGACGTCGGCAGTCGAGAAATACTTGGCCCGCGCGAGACGGTCCAGTATATCTTCGATCCTCGGGAGTGGATGGACATCGGAGCTTATGACCTCGTTCACCTTCCTATAGTCGATACAAAACCTTTTGGTCTTGTCTCGCTTGGTCACTAGGGTGACCGGGCTAGAGAAAGGGGAGTAGGACGGCTCAATGATGTCATTATCCAACATCTGTCGGATCTGACTGCGTATTTCCCGTTGGTCGCATATCGGTACCCTATATGGGCGGATGGTGACGACTTTGTCGGAGTTGGTGGCGATTCTTACTGGGGGAACCTTTAGGCATGGGACCGCGAATTTGTTCCGGGTGAACACGTGTTGGTATTGGCGCAATAGCGCCGGGAATTGAGGTGGATACGGTGGCTGCGGTTGATTGTCTATGGGGATCCCTGGGAGGTGTTCTGGTGATGATGGGTGGTGTGTGTGGTACATGGAATGGTGTGTGGAATGGGGATGTTTGGGTGTATGGTGAAGGTGGTCCGTTTGGACCTTGGTGGGGTGTGAGAGGTTGGCATTGGGTGGTTGTTCTGGTACCTTGACCCTATAATAAGAGCAGTTGGCTCTAAAAAAGTTCTTTGATTGGACATGGTGCGGTGGTTGGGTGAGTCCCTGGGTTGTGGACGTGTTGTCCGAAAAATGCGCATATTGGGTATTGTTGGCGGAAGGCGGAAAAATAGTGTGGGCCTTGCATAGGTCCGCCTGGCATTCCCAATATGTGCACTTTTCGGGCAACACAGCAAAGTGGTAGGTCAGGGGCGACAAAGGTGCGTCGAGTTGGTACATAGTGCCATGTGCAAAATCGATTTTTAATTTGAATTTACGGAGGGTATTAATACCAAGTATTCCAAATGGTAGAGGGGCGTCCACCACGTGGAATACTTCGTTTTGGGTTATGGCATGAATGGACAGGGGGAAGGTAATCTGGCCTATTGTTGGCACGTGGCCATCTATTGTCTGTAAATTTATTATTTTTTTAGTTATTAAATTTAGGTCAGGGAAATTATTCTTTAAATTTTTATATATGGCACATGACACTAGGTTAACGGACGCACCCGTGTCTATCAGGAATGGTAGGGACAGTCCATGGGAGATTGGCAGTCTAATTGTCAGGTTGACGAAAGGCCTGGTCAGTAGGCCTACCTGCTGGCTGCTGGTCTGGGGCTCCCTTGGTTATCCCAGTGGCTTGTGCGCGTGACGCTTGGTGATGGGGCTGGGCTCGCGGCCGTTGTTCCGCTAGTTGCGCGGAGCGCGCTGCTCGTGCGTCTCCGGAGGCACGGGGCAACTGCGGGGCTTGTCTGAGACGACACTCAGAGTGCCAGTGTAGTCCACCACAAAAACGGCAGTCTGTTGGCGGGGTCGACCTGGTTGGCACTGTTCTTGGACTAGGTCGCACCGGTGCGTAGGGGCCCAGTAGGGGTGGTGCGTGCTCGTCTGGGTGCCTTGGAGATGGTGCGCCGCTGCCGCGGATCCGCTGCACCAGCCGGAACCATGCACCTAGGTTCTCTGGCGGCACAATGCGGACGAGGCGCTGGTCGGAGGGTGGCAGCCCCTCGGTGAGCGTCTCCAAGATGACCTCTTGTGGGAGGCCCAGTTGTAGACCCAGCGCGGTCTTATTCCGATAGTATTCTTCCAGGTTGGGCTGTCCGGCCAGCTTCATGGAGAAGTATTGGGCATACGTGGCCTCATTGGTCTCCGGATAGAGATCCAGGAAGGTCTGTCTCACCTGGATGTAATGTTGGGTCTCCATCCGAAGCCTCCTGAAGTGTTCTAGCGGTTTGTTGTTCAGGTAACGGGGTAGGCGGAGCACTTTTTCCGTGTTGGTGAGACCATCCCAGTCTGTTTTCTGGTCATATGTCCGAAAGAACTGGGCGGCTGGGTAGGTCCCGTCGAAGCTCTGGACTTCTATCTCCGTCCGATGGGTCACGCGGTCGCTGGTGGTCTGAAGGGCAGATAAACACGCCGCGAGGCGTGCCAAGACGGCCGGCAACTCTGCCGACGGAGGGGGTGGTTCTATTTTGGGAGTACTTACGGCGGGGTTGTTTTCTCCCTCTGCGGTGTCTTCCTCCGCGTTTTGCGTTTCGTTTTTCTCGTCCATCCTGTCGACTCTCTGTGATATATGGGAAAAGGATCCTGAGAATCTTTTCGACTCTCTATAATATAAAAAAAATGCTTGTCGACTTCACTGTGATAAAGTGCTTTGTCCTGAGTATCCTCGGGAGTGGATGGGGTTTTGTATGTTTGGGCAGTCGTTATCGATGGCGGTGGATGAAAAATCGGCACACTATATCGATTAATGAATCACAAAACACCTCGGAATATTAATCATTGGCGGCTCGGGAGAGGAGATGGAAGGATTTTCGCGATTAAATTGGATTGAGATGACTCACATCTTGGACCTCGAGGCACTACTTTTAGAAGATGCACACACACGTCTTGACACACACGTTACACCGACCGAACTCCGGTTGCCCCACCCCCCGGCTTGGGTCATGTGGGACCCTGCTTGACCTTTGATTGGTCCCTGTCTCTGTCGGCCATGATGGTGAATTTGGTCGGGAAGGAGCTTTGCCTAACATCCCAATCTCTCAGGACATTCAACTCTGGAATATGAGGGCCTCTTTGTTCTAAGTGACCTAGATACACGACTTGGATCTGTCGTTCTTTTCTCTTCTACTTCTTCCATCTCCACGTCCTTTGACTGCCATCTTTATTTGAATCCATACAGAATACATTATATCCAACATGGTACATAATTATTTATTAGACAATATTCTTTATAATATTACATTTATTTATATATTCTCTCAAGCTTTCGGGTATTATAAACCCTTCTACAGGTGTCGAAGGTTATATATATATATATATATACTCCTGTAGAAGGGTTTATAAGTCAGTGTATGTATGTGCGTATGTTTGTCGGCTATACACGTCCACAATACGTAACTAATCTGGGTGAAATTTTAACAGTATATAGAGTTGAATCTGGAAAAACTTATAAGCAAATTTCCAGGCTTCAATCTCGAATAGCCTTGGAGTTATTAACAAATTATTGACAAATTTTCCCTATTTCATTCGCAACCAGCGCCTCACTGCGGTTATTGCAAGAAGTAAAGTTGAGGAAGGATGGACCACGTGGGGCGACGTGGATTGGTGGAGCGGGACGTTTCACAAGAGTGACGACCTTGAGTGACGTAATGACAGCGTAGGGGCAAGAAATCACTTGCTATAATCATTTTATGTATATATCAAATTTAAAATATATTCATATAAAATCAAAATAATAGAATTATCAAATATCGTTGTGAAAATTTCCTTTTTTATTTTTATATTTTAAAAACAAAGTTTGGAGCGGAACGTTTCGCAAGGGTGACATCCACGGCGCCAATTTATAATTGTAACGAATAGTATTTGAATAAAAACATTTAATCGGGTAAAACCCGGGCGTTGCCCGGGTCATTCGGCTAGTGTATAAATAAATCCAGAAACTTATCCTCGAAGGCCGTTTTTATTATTGTTTACATTTCAGAGGATTCTATCTTCCTATTTACATATCGTCTAGGTAAGTTACATATTGGGAACCTCATGTTCGAATTATGGATTTAAAAACCAATCTTTGATAGATTTGCGAATTGATTTTGACATTTCGGAGTCCACCTTCTTTTTTGGAATTTTCCCATTGTATCAGAAATATCTGAAATGATCATGAAGCCTTTGAGAAACTTTCATTACATCGCACATTGCTTGATCCTCTTCTGAAAAGTTTCTAGAGTTAGCGTAGTGAATGGCCCGAGGTTGATTGATATCTTTGGAGCAGAGGCCCATGCCTCGAACAGTGTAACAACATTCTTCCATTTCTTCTAATACGCACATTTCATAAAGGGTCATGCTGCATGTCTTGTTTATATTGAGCGGCTTGAGTAGAGAGAGAGATTCTTTATTACATCGTTCACATAAGATTATATATGGTTAAATACAAAATTGAATAAATAAGATTAAATAAGTATAAATAAATGAATGAAATATAAAATTGATAAATATACATATATATGAAATGTATGCAGTCTTCATTGGTGGCGCCCACCGCAGGAAAGACTCCGCCACCGATGGACTGCGAGAGTTCTCTCCCACAGAGTGGGCAGATCGATGTGAAGGCTGGTGTTACCCACCTCAAGACCAAGATGTACTTGTAGATGGTAGCCTTCGCCACACTTGTGATATTTATTGTCTCGGGATGGAGGCCGACAGCCAGGCCTGCTGATCCAGAGGTAAGTCACAGGAGGAGAACACCTCCCGGAGCAGGGCTCGCACGGCTCAGCAACTCCAGTATCTGTGGGTCAGCGACCCGTTGCTGGACCCACAGGCGGCACAGATGGCACGCCTCGAGGCAGGATGGGGTAGGGCGTGGAGGGCCAGCCGTAGGGCAATGTCTGCGCCGTGCCCCGAGAAGCATTTGCTGCGCAGGTCGGCCCAGGGGATAAAGCGGGGCACATCCAAGGTGAGGGTACACCACGCAGCCAGCTCGGCAACAGGACGCACCTGCAGCCGTGCCGAATCCAGTGCCCTTAGAGAGAATATGGTTTAACGGGTTACTAACCAAAGTGTATGATGAGCGGTGCATAAACATTAGTTTTTATGCATCTAAGTCTTTTTTTCCTGATAACACGGCCTAAGTGAACTCTGTGATTGTTGTAGAAATATCCCTTTGAGAAGATAAATTCTCTATGACAACTATTTCCTTCATCTTCTATTTGGAGTTTGGGTTTTTTTATACAAAATTATATAGGAGAGTTTTCGCCTAATTTCATAAAAATCGATATTTTCTTTATTTTCCTTTATTTTTGACTGAGTATGCAGTTAGTAATAGCAAGATTTTTTTCTTTCATTATTTTCATAGAGTAGAACTTGAACGAACCTCTTTAATTCGAAAACGTCATTAATTCGACTATTTATCTTGGTTCCTAGAATTTCCTATAAATAGAATTTCTGTTTTTAATTCGAATTTTTGGATAATTCGATTTTTTTTTTTTTGATCCCTTGGGCTTTGAATTAACCAAGTTCGACTATAACTTAGGTAAACGAGTATATCTTCTCTGGAAGTCTGAAAAACGTAGCTCCTTATAAAATCACCAATAATTACAGTAATTTCGAATATACAATATTTATATATGGTTTTTACAATGAAATTTTAAGAAATTCTGTTCTCTCTTTGAGTGTCTATTTTGATGGGAGAGGCGACTTTTTATTTTCATAGATTATTTTTCTCCCTGTAAAATTTCCATTTATAGTTTCCTCTTGGGGAATTTGACAAAGTTGATGTTGTCACCGGCCCTAGTCCGTTAGTTTGTAGAATCGATCAATTGTTGGTACGTAGTGACATTTTGACACGGGAGAGATGACCTATTGTACGAGGTGTGTTCAAAAAGTATCGCGACTTTTGAATTTTCGCGGGTTACGTATATTCGAATTTCGATCTTTTTGTGGCTTTATGTTGGTACTCATGTCTCTCACTTATGCCAACAAGCTCGGCCATTTTGAATGTTCACTTAATTGTTGACAGCTGCTTTGCTTGCAGGTATTTTGGATCGTCTTCGATTTTTACCTATTAAAAAAATGGATCAAAGAACCTGTATCAAATTTTGTGTGAAAAACGAAATTAAGTGCGCGGATGCATTCCGAATGTTGACTTTGGCATACGGAGAAGCTACCTTGGACCAAAGCAACGTTTATCGGTGGTACAAAATGTTCTCAGAAGGCCGAGAAGATGTGAACGACGAAGAGCGTGCCGGACGCCCGAGCACTTCAACAACAGACGAAAAAATTAATGAAGTGGAGAAAATGATATTGGCCAATCGTCGAATCACCGTTAGAGAAGTTGCTGAGGACCTAAACATATCGATTGGCTCGTGCCATTCGATTTTTATCAATGATTTGGGCATGAGACGGGTCGCCGCGAAATTCGTACCAAAATTGCTCAATTGCGACCAAAATCAGCATCGCATGAACATTGCTAATGAGATGTTGGACTCTGTCCGCGACGACCCAAATTTGCTCCAGAGGGTCATAACTGGTGACGAAGCGTGGGTTTATGGTTATGACGTGGAAACCAAAGCTCAATCATCTCAATGGAAGTTGCCGCACGAACCAAGACCGAAAAAAGCGCGCCAAGTTTGGTCGAATGTGAAAGTTTTGCTGACAGTTTTCTTCGATTGCAGGGGCGTGGTGCATCATGAGTTCTTGCCACAGGGTAGAACGGTCAATAAGGAATATTACCTGCAAGTTATGCGCAATTTGCGCGAAGCAATCCGCCAGAAACGCCCGGATTTGTGGAAGAACAAAAATTGGCTTTTGCACCACGCTAAAAAGCCCCTGCTCACACATCGTTGCTTGTGCGCGACTTTTTGGCCAAAAACAACACACTAATTCGTATTCCCCAGATCTGGCCACCTGTGACTTTTTCTTGTTCCCTTAACTGAAGAGGCCCATGAAAGGACGACGTTACGCTATGCTTGACGAGATAAAGACGGCATCGAAGGAGGGGCTGAAAAAGTTTTTAAAAATGATTTTTTGAAGTGCTTCGAAGATTGGAAAACCGTTGGCACAAGTGTATAATATCTCATGGGGATTACTTTGAAGGGGACAAAATAGGTATTCATGAATAAATAAATAATTTTTGAAAAAACACAAAAGTCGCGATACTTTTTGAACACACCTCGTATTGTGATTTCACCGCCACTCTGTGTAGTGACAACAGTTCTATAGAGGGAGACTTGGCCGGCGGCGGCGGGGTTGTCGCTGTTTGTACCACTGTTAAAATATACGACGTAAACAGGAGGGAAAATTCTATTTATTTTCAATTAAGAAAATAAAGGAATAAGCATAAAAGACTAAGAGGAGCTTCTTTCAAAATTTTATTCCGCAAGCTTTCGGACTAGACGTCCTTCTACAGGCAAAGGATAGTTGTAAAAACTAACATAGTAGTAAAGGATTATTTAATGAATTATATATTTAAATGCATTTAACTATGAGAATCGGGGATCAGGGCAAATCGTCCAGTTCGAAGTTGTTTACAAGTTCTTTTTGTTGTTGTTTTTCCTCATTCCAGCCGCTGCATCCCCTTAGCCCCCGCCGTCGGCCTCCCATTGGCTGCCTCGAACTCCTTCTTTTCCGACAATTTGTATAGATCAATATCCACCTAGCAAAATTTCCATCTTTGTTTATAAATTGTGTTTTCAAAATACGAAACTATTATAGACGCGTATGATTCTTTTTAAAAATAAAACAATTTCTACTGCCCTTACTGCAATGGAAAAATTAATGGGAGTGCTTGGTAAGGGCAGTAGAAATTGTTTTATTTTTAAAAATAATCATACGCGTCTATAATAGTTTCGTGTTTTAATAACAGATGGCGCGCTAGTGCATCATAATAAATTGTGTTTAATTTTGAAAAAGTTTAAATTGCTATTATAGGCTATAAATAATATTGATTCATTAATAGCGCTTGGAGTCTGTCTGAACAATTTAATGATTACTTTCAATGACCATTTGTCTAATCAACGAATGTCATCTCTGAAGGAATATACCTGCGGCACGACATGGGAACTTAGAAGGAAAAGATTACCCAAGGACTCCCCACAGCGGGGGCTTGTCAACACGAGGGGGCAGATTTTCCCCGTTAGGTGACGAGAGAGTTGGCCTGCGGGTGATAACAGTTCGGGCAAAGCTTTCTTCTCGCTAGCAGTAGAGTTCGTGTCCTCCTTCCTGGGCTTCACCAGTGTCGTCTACCACAACCCTCCGCCATACCACTGCCAAGATAGCCAAGTACCTTGCGACATATAGATTTTATGATTGGGGGTCGGTGGAAGGTTGGTCTAAACCGTTGGTTTTCGACCGCTACGACCCGGGTTCGATTCCCGCATTAGCCACTTTTTTTATAATAATAATTTAAAAAAAAAATGCTCCATTGGCCCCCGATTCTTGCAAAAATCAAACCTCACCATTGAGTGCAAGTAGCCAAACCGGGCTCTGGCACATTTGTAAATGCAAAGTCGACTGCTTTTCACATGTGCAGACATGTGGTACACTTACAGTAAAAGCAGTCGCCTACTTCTACCCACGATGATTATCTTGGCCTGTACCACGTATACTAGGAATAAGAAAAAAAAAAAAGATTTTATGATTTGAGTCAAAAGGCGATCCATTAAATAAGTTTATATAAAAAAGGACGTACCTGGATCTGTAAAGAAAATTTTTTCTCAAAATATTTCGAGAGATTGCTCCCTCTTTATCAATTTAATGCATAGTAAACTTAATTTACAAATTCTTGTAGATCACATGAAAATAACTTTTGTTTTGGAAATTGTTTCCATGTGATCTACAAGAATCTGTAAATTAAGTTTACTGTGCATTAAATTGATAAAGAGGGAGCAATCTCTCGAAATATTTTGAAAAAAAAAAAGAGAAGTATTTCATGCACCGATTCCAAAAAAACGACACCACTAGAAGAAATCTAAGAGGCGCTGAAGTCCTTATTTCCATTGAACGACCAACGTGGCAGAATAAGAAGTGAGGTGTTAAAATTAGTAGTAAGATTCTCTTCAATAACAGAAACAAAATTTCCTCAAGCCATTGAAGATAGAAAATAACAAAATCTACCCCACTTGCCCAAAATGCAGCTTGGTACCTGCAACTCCAGAACACATTTTGACTTGCATTAGATGCACTAAACAGGACCTTTGGGAGAGGCCGCTGCTTATCATAAAACAGCTCGAGGAGCATGAACTCATGGAATTGGTGTAATCTTTACAAAGGGGATAAGAAACAACACAACCAGCACAAGCTCGAGGAGCATGAACTTATGGATTTGGTGTAATCTTTACACAAGGGGATAAGAAACAGCAATAACAGAATTTCTAAGAAACTATTTATAGCATATGCAACAGTGAGAAAATGTTCCCCCATTCAAGTCAATGGAAGACCTGGTGATGGCCTTAGCTTCAAGATACTGCCTGCTGCTGGCGGCCATATGAAGCAGCGCAGTGACAAAAGTTACTTTGTACAGTTTACATAAAACAAACAGAGCCTAAATTAAAAGTAACTTAACACACAGAAAAACATACACTCAAAAGTACAACAATAACAAAAAAAAATGACGTAAATAAAAACTCACAATTTGTGGTATATAAAAAATATAGTACTTATCATTTATTGTAGTGTTGATAGGGAGCGGACACACAGGTATGCCAGGAAACCACCAAACATGGACACAGAGAACGATGTCTCCACACAACTCACTCCTGGGCATACCTATGGTCCCTACAAACATGGCCACATTTGTCCAATGACGTGGGAGATCAGTTCACTCAACAAACAAACAACATTCTTCCCTCTAAATTCTGAGAAACTAGGTTCAAAACTATGACACGTGTTCCTTCCAGATGTAGTTCTATAACCTGTGAAAATTTCATTCAGATTGGTCACATATTGTAGGAGTGCATAAGAAACAAACATATTTCTATTTTATTTATATAGATCGATTTTAGCAAAAATTCTGACGTGATGGGAAAAATGGAGGTCATTTTTGGAATTAGCAGACACATAAAACATACACCTTTGCCGGTCCCAAGCCCAGATGAAAAAGGAGGGGGAGCAGTAACAAGCCCACTAAAAAACCTGAGCTCAGCTGGCCCAGCTGATAGTACCCTGTAAGGGCTCCTAATCCAGGGATACCGGATGAGCAGCGTTTGTAACCCATGTTAGGAGCAGCTGCACATGGCGTCTGTGCCTCATGTCAGAGGCGGCCATTTCTTTTGGAGCTAAGTCGGCCTGCCACTGAGTAGTGCTCCCAGTCTTGATGACAAAGGCAGACGCATTGTACTTCACCCAGTCATGATGGTTGTCAAGCTTTACAAGCTTGATACCTTGATATGGTTGAGTGGAGATAAGAAAGAAGAAGTTAAAACTTCTCTTGAATTTTTCTATAATTTCAATTTCATGTTTTCTTATTATTCTTAACTAGCCCAATGACCAGGATTTACTCAAGTGCCTTTTTCCCCAAGTGTATATGTATAAAATAAAATGATATTTTAAAATCTAATAATAATTTTACAATTATGACCCTGCTTCTCCCTAAGTGAATGTTTGCCCAATGAAGAATGCTTCAACAAATATTATCTATTATAGTGATAAGGTGTACAATTTGGATTATAGATTATTAACACAAAGTAATAAGACTAAATCTAAATAAATAAATAGTGTGTGACATTACTGAAGATGGTAACAACGCTGTTACCGAAATATCCTCACTATTTATTTATTTGGTCTTATTACCTTGTGTTTATTATCGATTATAACAGTATCTTATATATTACCACACTCTAAAGTGAAATAATTTGAAAAAACAACACAAATGATATAAAGTAATAATAAGTTAATTGGAATCCTCATGACTACTAGTGTGATATATAGTGCTAATAAATAACATTTGTTAAAACAATTATCGCCCAACAGTCATTCACTAAGGGAGATCCCAGGGTAAGCTGGATCATTCAGTCAGCACAGTACAACATCTCTGACAACACCTAATTACAGAGCCAAAGTGTTCTTTAGGGAGAGGTGTCTTCTGATGAGAGAGTTGGTAAATAGTAAAAAATTGTAATTTTTCAAATGAAAACTGTCCTTTATAGAGAGGTGTCCTCTAGCACAAGTGTCCTCTCGTGGAGGTTCTACTGTATTATAATTCCACAATATGAAAAATGGTTTGTTTATTGTCAAATTTCAGTCTTAAAATAGCTTAGATATATCAATTCAGCTACCTACATTCAAAACTTGTCAAATGGTGGTTTATTCAGTAGTTCTGGTGGAGAACAAACATTATCTTGACAAGAATAGATTGTGGGTGGCCCCAAAAATATCCTTAACAAATTGTACTGGGATAGGCATTTCCTTATCATGCAATTGAAAGTTTCTTGTACCGTCTATCAGAATAAATATCAACTATTCATTGATTTTTAATTATTCCACAATTGGCCAAATACCCTTTCTTAATTAATCAAGAAAAGCTAACCATATACGCATTTTGGTCATTGAGGTACACCACGCTGACCAGGGCCAACAGCCTGAAACAGGTACATGGTTAGCTTTTTCTTGATTAATCAAGAATGGGCATTTGGCCAATTCTGGAATAATTAAAAATGAACCAAGCCATCAGCAACTCTCAGTTGCATGATAAGGAGATGACTTAATTAGATATCACTGTAAATGTGAAGAACCCCTGTCTCCAACATTGTTTATTTTTATCCCATTGTATAATTATACAAGGTCATGGAGACTCTTCCTTGTAAATATCACAAGCTAGATTGTGAGTGGTGTGTGATAAAGTTATTTGGAACTGTAGATATAATCATAGTTCTGTTTGGTGACATCTGACTCTGCTATGTCAAAAATGATGTGAGTGGTAGACCCTGGTCCTGGGGATAAATGTGGGATTGAAGAAAAGGAACAGCTTTGGAAGACAACATACAGGGTGGTTAGAGGAGTTTGACAGCAAGTCAGCATGGTCGGTGTGTACCAAAGCAGACATCCCAGTGGATAGCAGCTGTTGGCCTGGCTGGGTTGGTGACTGGACTGTGGATCGCTCTGTGGACATTGGCACGAGTGGGTCTGTCAACAGCAAGGCTGGACATACACTGTATGGAGCTCTGCAAGTTATATCCATTACACCAAGAATCTTCAGGCGGCAGTTTGAAGGCAAGTATGTTGTTTTGTACCATTGCAATAAAGTGATAACTTTATATACATCATGTGTAGTTTTTGTACCATCCTGATTAAAACACAAATGGTATCTGGGTTTATCAACAATAATCTCTGAACCAATAATCCACATGTCTCCCAACATAGCTGCAGGAAGTAGCTCCATTAGGGGATGGTAGAGTAATTTCCCCATTGTGTACTTTTGGCAACAACAAAGTTGTGCTGGAAACCTCACTATACAATGGGGTTTAGTGGACTTTTGTATTTGACACAAGAGTTTATGAACCTGTAGATTATTCGAATTGCACCAATTTTTTATAAGAAATGCCTGGCCACCCACTTATGTACTTCTATCTTTTCTGAGGATATTGTAGTTTTTATATTTCAATTTGTATTTTTCATTTAATTTGGTTTCCTGTAAGACTATAATTTGTACTTTGTGGCATTTAACATCTAAGACAAATCCCTATGTTTACAAGGCTTTGAAAAATGACAACACCAAGTAGATAAAACAGACTTTAATTATACAACAGAGAGAGACTAAGTTACAAAAATAGAAACCACTGAGAGCATCTAGAGAGAGAGAGAGAAAGAAACACTATGAAAGCTACGACTACACACTCAGGCCAAGTCCATATCCACTTCCTCCGGGTCTTCCTCAGAGTAAACGGGACTCCCTCTGTGGACACACCACATTTTACCTGAGAATCCAGCCAGAATCTACATATGCAGCTAAAAGTTCTATTGTGTTCCTATAATTGAGGATCTCTGTCGAACAAACCATGCTGTAAGATAGATGAAGCCATGAGATTAAATTTTATATTACCTTTATAGAAGTGATAAGGCACATTTTGAATTATAAAGATTATAAACACAAGGTAATAAGACCAAATTCAAATACACAATTATATTTTTTACTTGGATTTGGTCTTATTACCTTATGTTTATAATCAAATATATTTCTTCTAAAATTTGTCAACTTAAAATGCGACTTGATGAGGTATAAAGGTAAAAGGTATAGCATGTAACATTTCGGTAGCAGCTTTGTTACCGAAACGTCACATACTATTTATTTATTTGGATTTGGTCTTATTGCCTTGTGTTTATAATTTATAATCCAAATTGTGCCTTATCAAATATATTTAAAATGTGAAAAAGTAAAATGACCATATTTAGTACAGAAAATATGGAACTCCTGCAAAGTAAATGTTGTTGCCCCAATTAAACCTGTGTTACCTGTCCATCACCCCTTCCTTGGTGCTTAGCTGGAGATATGGCACCACATTACCTGAAGTCACTGAGTATGAAGATTAAATGTGAGTGGTTTTGAAATCCTCATACACACATTCTTCTTCTTTCTTATCTCCACTCAATCATTCATGACTGGGTGAAGTAGAATGCGTCTGCCTTTGTCATTAAGACTGGGAGCACTACTCAGTGGCAGGCCGACTTAGCTCCAAAATAAATGGCCGCCTCTGACATGAGGAACAGACGCCATGTGCAGCCGCTCCTAACATGGAGTACAAGCGCTGCTAATCCTGTATCCCTGGATTAGGAGCCCTTACAGGGTACTATCAGCCGGGCCAGCTGAGCCCAGGTTATTTAGTCACACACATCTCCTAAATTTGATGCTAAAGTATAATTTGGATTATAGATTAGAAATATAAGTAACAAGAATGCATTATTTTAAAACATTTTTAATGGGAGAGATGCCTCTTTGGGTACATCAATCCCAACTTCCTGGCCAGAAAACCTGCCTTCACCAGCTTGAGCACTTTTTGGCAAATTTAATCAATTCCATAACTCTTCTCATAGGATACAAGAAAATAACACCTAATCTAAATAAATTAATAGTGTGTGACATTTCAATGACAGCATTGTTACCATCATCAGACAGATTTTATTCTTTTGTCTGATGATGATAACAATGATGTTATTGAAATGTCACAAACAATATTAGGTTTTATTTTCTTGTAGCTATAATCTATAATGCCACTCCTCTTGTAGGATGTTATGAAATCAAAACCACCCCTGTACTGATGAGGGCCATAACCCAGAACCATGGTTTACAGCTTGGCTTTGTCTAAATATTCCAAAACTGGTGTTATGGCATATCCACCACCATAGTATTGTGACAGCCTTACTTCAATGATTTAAAGAAAGAGAGATTCAGCAATACCTGATGGACTTGCAGGTGAAGAAGACAATCCTCTTCAGCTTCTTGTTATAGAAGAAGTAGTTGAAGGTCCAAAGACAACCTTCATCTCCGAAAGGTTCCAGCTCTGGGTTATAGCTGCAACCACCCACAGGTGAGACAGTAGCTAAAACAAAAATAAACAAGAATTGGAGGATCCCACTTAAGCACAGCTGGTACAGTGGAGTGGACCCAGGAGGAGCTCTGAACATCAGACAGCATCAAACGACACTTACAAGATTTAGAACAGGCCATCTCAAGCCATTGAAGATAAAGAAATAATAACAAAATCTACCCCACTTGCCCAAAATGTAGCTCCAGAACAAATTGCATTAGATGCACTAAACAGGACCTTTGGGAGAGGCCACTGCTTACCATAAAACAGCTCGAGGAGCATCAACTCTTGGAATTTGTGTTTTCTTTACACAAGGGGATAAAAAACAACAACAACAACCCACCATGGTTCTGAGCCTCGTGATTTTCCAAAGGATCAGAGGTTATCTCTGTGGAATATATCTGTCCATACAAGCAGAAAGAGCTTTGGTACAGCTAGATCATGCCAAATTTATTTCTATCAACCATGGAGTTAGTTCTCCACCAAGTGCTATAATTGATAAAACACCAACCAACTCTATACCATCATCAATAGAATGTAAGATTATTGACCCCAACCTCCTTATAGAGGCATGAGACCAAATTGGGGAACTTTGGAAATGTAGTAAATGAAAGAAATGAGAGGACCAAAAAAAGCATCTGGTATAAATAGATAAGAGAAAAATTATTTTCACTATAATACAAAATAAACTGTCAGCTTCATTGAAATAGAGCAATCCATCCAACTATGTGGGAATAGATTTGGGCCTTATAATTGGAAAGAAAGCTCAGAGTCAAAAACCTTGAAGCTACTAAAAATGTACAAAGACTAAAACTGGTACAGAGATAGTAGCTAATCAAGTTAGATGTCAGCAAGTGTAACAGTACAGAGTGAGTGTAATGAAGAAGGAATAGAATATTAAAGCCATCACCATCATTGCTGTGTATGCCAGCAAGAGTCCCAAAGTGATAATGAATTTCTTAAGCTGCCAAAAATCACTATTTGTCATGTCAAGAAGCAGTTTGATGAAGCTGGCAGTGACAAAAAGGGATCCGTTTTAAGAAAAAACATATAGATTGGACAGTTAGAGACAAAGAATTTGTCAAAAATGTCAAGGAGAAGAGATTAAACAGACTCTGAGAAGTCATGAGAAAGGAGATGGGCTTTGACCATATGCTGATTGAGGATGTGAATGATGACAGAAAGGCTGCTCCCCCCACATGACATTTGTGGCATGCTGAAGTTTTTCTTCCTTGATAGAACACTCTTTTACCAAGGTAAAACAGTGAGTTCCAGGAATGATCGTTGGATCTTTAATAACCCCTCAGAGATACATGCCATGATGCACATGTGATTTCCTCCTCTGTGATGATCCTTGGCGTCATCGGTGTCTCTCTACTTCTAAAAGCAGAGCCTCAGGATGAATGCTGACATCAATGTCCTGGGGCCCATTATGAGGACTCAGATGGTTATCACAGTCAAAGGAAGGAAGAAGTATGGCTTCTAACAGGACATAGGCAAAGACACTGCCACAACTAACACTAATGTCCCATCACTAAAGTTATAAAAATTTGGTCCCCTAACTCTCCTGATTGCAATGTGTTCAGGGTTGCAATAATTTGTATCAATGTCTAGACATGTGGTGTACTTACAGTGAGAGCAGTGGAAACATTAACTATCAAAATTAGCAAGGTTCTCTCACACCAATGTCCAATTGGGATAAATAACAACATCTTGACACATGGTCAGGGAGATATATGGGATGATCTAGCAGGTAATCAGGGATAAGAAACAACAACAGCAACGGGTTCAAAGAGGCACCTGTAAATGTCGCAATCAGCCATTGAAATCTCTTGGTCAAGGATACTCCACACATGGGGCTGCAGTTCCTTGTACTGTTCATGGGCTCCAGCGTAGAGGCAGTCATCTATGGCCCGCTTGGCCCACTGCAATCACAACACTGAGTGAGTGCAACTACAACTATAGAGAGGGGGTGCTATAGACACGTTTAACTGTACCTTCCTCAAAACTGAGTACTTTTCAAAATAACACCACTCCTATTCATATGTAATCTCTTTATCACAAAACTATATTATGATTATAACTATGATTTTGGTGACTAAAATGTTCAGGAATCCCTATATATAGTCACGACCGTCATTGGCCGCCTCTGTCACGGATGCGCGTGCACAGGGAGGTCACGTGCTCGCCGGCAGCCAATAAAAATTAAAAAAAAAAAAAACTCCCTCGAGCCGGATTTGAACCAGCGACCTAAGGATCACCGTTGTAACATCTACAGTCCTCCGCTCTGCCAACTGAGCTATCGAGGGATACAAACTGTATAAATAAGTTTACCTTATAAAGTCAACTAATCCTATTTCTACATCCCTATATATAGTCACGACCGTCATCGGCCGCCTCTGTCACGGATGCGCGCGCACAGGGAGGTCACGTGCTCGCCGGCAGCCAATAAAAATAAAAAAAAAAACTCCCTCGAGCCGAATTTGAACCAGCGACCTAAGGATCACCGTTGTAACATCTACCTACAGTCCTCTGCTCTGCCAACTGAGCTATCGAGGGATATAAACTGTATGAATAAGTTTACCTTATAAAGTCAACTAATCCTATTTCTACATATATATATAGTCACGACCGTCATCGGCCGCCTCTGTCACGGATGCTCCCTCGAGCCGGATTTGAACCAGCGACCTAAGGATCACCGTTGTAACATCTACAGTCGGGTAAAACACGGGCGTTGCCCGGGTCATTCGGCTAGTTATATATATGCACAGAATAATTATTTAAAATAATCACTACTTTTGGAAAAGTAAAATCCTCTACAATATATATAGGGTAATAAATAAAATGGCTTCCGAGGTTGAGTTTCTTGTTTTATTGACTATTTTATTTTCAAGCTTTCAGGTTTTGCAAACCCTTCTACAGGAGTATCATATTTTCAAAGTTTGAGTATATAATAAAGCAGGAAACTCGGAGAAACTTTTTATTTATTATTCTAATATACAGTACAACTACCTCCCTGTAAAGGACAACACCTAATTGCAGAGCCAAAATTTCCTTTAGGGAGAGATGTCTTCTTACCAGAGTTTTTAAATTGTAAAAACGACAATTTTGCAAATAAAAACTGTCCTTTATAGAGAGGTGTCCTCTAGTGTGAGTATCCGCTCATGGAGGTTCTACTGTATTTGCATTTTTCAGTCAAAAAATTTGAAAATTAAGGAACATATATTTTATTATGATCCAAGAATTTGTATTACAGTAGAACCTCCCTGTAAAGGACAACACCTAATTGCAGAGTCAAAGTGTTCTTTAGGGAGAGATGTCCTCTTACCAGAGAGTTGCTAAATAGTAAAAATTTTGCAAATGAAAACTGTCCTTTGTGGAGAGGTGTCTGCTAAAGGGAGGTTCTACTATATTTACAAAATTAATTAATTGTATAAAATTGTTTCAATACTGGAGTATTTACCAATTGCTAGTCAGCAAAAGAAGTTTTCAGTTACATCCAAAGTTATACCAAGTAAAACCATTAAAATTGCCATCCATTGTGTGATAAATGGCAATTATTATTTTGGGGGATATGATTCCTATAATATATTGCTGTGAACATAATGCAGCTACACACCCGGCTAATGTATCAATCGTCTGTTCTCCATAGAGGCTACACTCCATGTCAGGAGACCAAAAGAAGCAAAGTTACACTGAGTTGTACTTCCAGGTCTTCAGACCAACAGCACCCCTCTTTCCTTCTCCAGGACATCTTAGAATGCTCAAATTTAATGGAAAAATCAAAACATTCCGAAATGCCCCAAAAGCGATTCCCAGCCAGTCCTGAACATCCATTGAATTGTATCAAATCCTCTAAAAAAAAACCTCTGGGATAACCCCAAGAAAAACTGAGACAATAGCACCTAATGGAGATTGTTTAAATGACTTGAGGAATAAACAACAACAACAATGAATTTATATATATTTTTCCATTTTTTAAATTTAGTGAACATGTCATTGTAAAATTTGTTACAAAAATATTTTTCACTGACATATATTGGGAGTATAAATAAGTTTGTGCAGTTGGTTTTGATAAAGATGGCACTACTAGTTTATTATTCTATTGTTTCATCTGTCAACACCATTATTTTGAAGTGTCATCATAAGGCTTCCTTTTTCAGTAACCCTCATTTCTATGAAGTCTAAACAACCTAGTTTCTGTTTGCTCCTAAAATGTCAACTTTTGTACCAAATAATGTGTGTTTTTTTGCAGGGAGTTTACTTCATTACGAAGAAAAAGGCTAATGAGAGTCATTGTATTTTAGTGGAAGTTTATGATAACTATGCTCTAGCTGAATGAACCTATCAGAAGTGGTTTGCCCAGTTTAAATGTGGCAATTTTGATTTGAAAGACAAAGAAAGACCCGGAGCACCACCAAAGTTTGAGGATGAAGAATTAGAGGAAAGGCTTGATGAAGATCCAACACAAACACAAAAGTAACTCACAAAAACACTTGGAGTCGCTCAACCAGTCATTTTTCATTGTTTAAAAGAAATGGGAATGATCCAAAAGATAGGAAATTGGGTGCCGTATGAACTGAAGCCAAGAGACGTCGAAAATAGTTTTGTTTTTTTTTCATGTGTAAACAAATGCTTCAACGTCAAAAAAGAAAGGGATTTTTGCATAGAATTATATAGAGTGATGAAAGTGAATTCACTAAAAAATCCAAAGCAACGGGCAATGTATGGATACCCTCATCATCGACAGCCAAGCCGAATATTCATGCCGAGAAGATTATGCTGTGTATTTGGTGGGACCAGCTAGGAGTGATATATTATGAGCTGCTACAAAGGAAAGAAAGGATCACAGAGGAGGTCTGCCCAAGACAATTGATGTGTTTGAGCCGAGCATTGCGAGAAAAATGGCTGCAATACGCCAATAGTCACAACAAACATGATAATGCTTGGCCACATGGTTAATTTAGAAACAGGGACCGGACCAATTTGATCAAAATTTCATGTCTTTTTAAACTCAATCAAATATTCCATAAATCCTATATATATTATGCACCAGACATGTTTTGTAAAACATATGCAAAGGACTACTAGTTGCAGAGCCAAAGTGTCCTTTACTGATTGTATATATATACAAGTACAATACTCCAATTTTTCATGGAAAGGGCTGTAGTGAATTGCAGAAATTATGGAATGAAAAATATAAGGTTGATATTCAACTTGTTCAATTTTATTCATCAACCAATAAATAACAACTATTTTCTAGAAGGGAATTTGTTTCTAGAGATAATGGCTTACATCAATGACCTCCCTGAGCTACCTTCAAATTAAAAATGAGCAGATTTATTGATCCAGTGAAACCAGGTGTCTCCAGAGGAGGAGTTATGGATAGGTTCTATTGTCCTACATGAGTTTCACCTAAGGGAATTAGAAAAATCTTCTAAGAAAGATATTTTAGTGGGGGTGGGGAGGGGGGGTTAAATATAGATAGAGAGGGAGAGTGTCTGGGGGAGATCCTGCCTTTGTCTGCTATACAGAACAAAAACACCTCTCTACAAAGGACAGCTTTCATTGCTAAAATTACCAGGTTTTAGGTTCACAGACTTCACAGACTGTCTGTTTCCAAGTGGCAGACAAGTGCAGGTGGTGAGCCATAAAAAAGAGTTTGCTCTTTGAGTGAGCAATTTGAATTCAAGCCTTAAAAAGAACAATCTTGCCCATCAACTAATGTAAATACAATTCCATGTATTATTTATAAATTTAAAAGATTTATAATACAAGAAAATAAGACCTAATCCAAAAAATTTAATAGTGTGTGACCTTTCGGCAACAGCATTGTCACCATCATCAGAAAAAAAGAATAAATCATTTTATTCTTTTGTCTGATGATGGTGACAATGCTGTTGCTGAAACGTCACACACTATTAAATTTTTTGGATTAGGTCTTATTTTCTTGTATTATAATCTATAATCCAAATTGTGCTTATCATTGAGAGATTTATGTTTAAAAAGAGTTTAAAAGTAGGGAAGAAAAGATTTAAGGATCAGAGGTGTGATAGATTATGTATTAAAAGAACATCTCTTGATTGTGTGTTGCTGATGACCCATCTATCAAATCTACCATACCGCTGTAATTTTGCATTTGGCTGGTTTCCTGTTATACTGATACTGAAGCTGACCTCTTGGAAATGGTATTTTAAATGAACTATGGATATAAGCTTTGTGTGAAAACAGTAGAAATACATAGAATTATAAAGTAGAACCACCCTTTAGCGGACACCCCTCTAGAAAACACCTCTCCACAAAAGACAGTTTTCATTTACAAAATTACCATTTTAACAATTTAGCAACTTTCCAGTAAGAGGACACCTCTCCCTGAAGGACACTTTGGCTCTACAATTAGGTGTTGTCCTTTACAAGGAGGTTTTACTGTATAAAATGCTTCAAGCAATTTCTCTTCAGCAAACATCAAGTAGTCTTTTTAGAGTAAGGGCAGTAGAGAATTTCTAAAATAATCCTACACATCTAAAATAGTTTCTCTTATAACAGATGGTGCACTAATATGTCATGTTATAAATGGCCTAATGTTTCCACCAGTGCTGCCTGGAATGTCTGAATTGTGCTAGGAAGCCAAGTTCTTGGTGGATGACCAATTCAGATATACAGTAAAACCTCCATTAGAGGACACTCCAGCTAGAGGACACCTCTCTCTAAAGGTCAGTTTTCATTGTCAAAATTATCCTTTTTACTATTTAACAATTCTCTGGTAAGAGGACACCTCTCCCTAAAGGACACTTTTGCTCTGCAATTAGGTGTCCTTTACAGGGAGGATCTACTGTACTACAAAAGAAAGTCCTATATTGTGAAGTTTTAGATAAGCTGCAGAGAGTAGCAAAGACAGCACTCACATTGAAGTCAGGCACCTGGCTGAACTCCTCGCTGTGGGCCTGGCTGAAGTCATAGTCGGGGCAGAAGGAAGCGTTCAGCGTGGCGATGAGGTAGAACAGAGTCTTGTTGCTGATGGTGCCGGCAGACACACTGGGGCTGCAGCCGGGGAACACGAAGCAGTGCTCCGGTGGACTGAGGGCCTGCTCCTCATATTCCTTCCAGTCCTCCACCATCTTCACCTTGTAGAGCTTCTTCTCCTCGGCCACCAGCTTGCAGGAGTAGCTCTCCAGTCTGCCCACCACCACAGTGTCTCACTATATTTCATCTAGTACAGGCTGCAATCCTAAGTTGAAAGAGATGACATTATACATACAAAACACAAATTGGATTAATTAATTCTTTTTTTTTATTTATCCCAAGTACACATGGTACAGGCCATTGTAATCATGGTGGGTAGTTAGTGCACCACATGCCTACACATGTGAAAAGCAGTTCGACTTTCGCACTTAAAAATGTGCCAGAGCCGCGTTTGGTTACTTGCATTCGCTGGTGGGGTTAAACTTTTGCAAGAATCGGGGGCCATTGAGGCTTTTTTTTTTATTAGAAAAAAGTGCCTAATGCAGGAATTGATCCCGGGTTGTAACGATTGAAAACCAATGGTTTAGATCATCCTTCCACCAATCCTCTCCCCGGATGAATTAGAGAGGTGAACAAACCAAAATAGGTCCAAATTAGAGATGGGATATTTTATTATTTTTTCACATGTTCAGCGTATTTACGCAAGTTTGGCCTTAAATTTCTTGGTTTCTCAATAAGCCTCAGGGAATAAAACATTTTTGTTCGCAGTGGTACAGCCTGCTCCACATTGATGAGGGCCAACATCTCAAAACGCATCCGTGGTTGGCTTTTCTTGATTTATCAAGAAAATAAGTTGGCCAAATATCAGGGAACAGGCTAAATCAACGTTTAGTTGATTTCTGTTCCACTATATGGCGCTCTGCCATCTAAAAAGCACATGTGCTCGTGGTCAGGATATGCCTTTTTTGATTTTATTATCTATTTTGGTATAAAAGCCTAAGCACAAGATAACAATGGCCATAGAATAAGGTGTACTACCTCATTGAACCAGCAACACCTTGTCCTGCAGATACCATAGCTGCTTAAATAAGTCTGCACTGGTGATGGAGGTACAAGGACACCTTTAAACAGAATGTGATATATAATGGAATAATGAACAAATCTGAAAACACAAGAGAGAGATTGAATATACTTTTATTAATCGTACATATAAGTTTTTTTTATATTATTTTTTTCATGTGTTAAGCATATTTACACAAATTTGGCCTTAAATACCCATTTCTTGGTTTCTCGGGAAGCCACTAGGACCAAAAAATATTTTTGGTTGCAGTGGTTACAGCCTACTCCAAGCTGACGAGCGCCAACAGCGCGAAACACGTTCGTGGATGGCTTTTCTTGATTTATCAAGAAATTGGGTTGGCCAAATATCAGGGAACAAGTTAAATAAATGTTTAGTTTATTTTTGCTCCACTAGATGGCGCTCTGCCATCTAAAAAGCACATGTGTTCGTGGTCAGGAGATGCCTTCTTTATTTTTAATATAAGATTATATAGGGCTAGGATTATAGAGAGGAAAAAAAATTATAAAACAAAATAATTACAAATGTATCAGACGAATCCCACTGGGTGTCATCTAGTTCAATATCGAATTCTGTCCTGAAGTCCGTCAGCCTCTTGCCTAGGTCAGAGTCCCCGACATGTCAAGGAATTTCTCCAGAGCAGAGTTCTGCTTGAGCGAGAGAAACTCAAGAAGGTCCTCCCTCTTAGTTAGGGATACAACAGCCATCTTAATTTTGCTCCTAAAAAATCTGTATATATATATAGAGAGAGAGAATGGTCCCAAAACATAGCTGGGAGACCAGAGTAAAACAATGCTTGATCCTGTATCACACATGGTTTAATGTATCCATAATTGCGGGGATTGAAGTAAACATGGATTCAACATCTAAAGATATAATTCTTTGATTTCCGATAAGGCACAATTTGGATTATAGATTATAAACACAAGGTAATAAGACCAAATCCAAATAAATAAATAGTGTGTGACGTTTCAGCGTTGTTACCATCTTCAGACAAAAGTACTGAATGAGAAATTTTACCACAGCATGTTTCAAATGATAATACTTTAAATAAATACTTTAAAACATGCTGTGGTAAAATTTCTCACTTAATACTTTTGTCTGAAGTTGGTAGCAGCACTGTTACCGAAACGTCACACACTATTTATTTATTTGGATTTGGTCTTATTACCTTGTCTTTGATTTCCATTTAGCTTCATGTCAATAATTACTTCCTTGAATTCATAGGAGTTAACAATTTCATTAAAATACTGGTAGATTTTTAATTGTTGTGCTAACCATTTTGCCAAGGCATATGTTGGTGAAGGTCTATTGTTTACTATTGCGTGTAATGGACAGTTAGGCTTGTGGTGCACCATACATATGCCTTGTGGCAAAATGGTTAGCAGAATTAACAATCTACCAGTATTTTAATGAAAATGAAATTGTTAACTCATATGAATTCAAAGAAGATATTATTGACATGAAGCTAAATGGAAATCAAAGAATTATATCTATAGATTTTCAAAAAGAATCTTACGCCTTTAAAATAGTTTCAAATTTTGATATCAGATGGCGCGCTAGTGTATTATATCTTTAGATGTTGAATCCATGTTTACTTCTATCACTATACCCACAATTATGGATGCATTAAACCATGTAATGAAAGATACAGAAATAAATAATTTGCCAAAATCAGAATTTTTAATGCTTGATCCTCTAAAATGGCACCAAACATTCTGCATGCACAAACAGGAATCCCAATCTATTGAAGAACAAAAGCACAACTACCTCAGAACATTGCTGTGTTGAATGCAGCAAATCTACCTAAAGGCACTACTGGAAGGCAAGTAAATTATTACCAAAAAATGATATATAGAACTTTTACTACTTATATAAAGGTATCAAAAATGTGTTACCATCTTCAAACCATCTTCTGTTACCAAAACATCACACTCTATTTATATATTTGGTCTTATTACCTTGTATTTATAATCCCTAATCCAAATTGTACCTTATCACATATATTTAAGTAGTAAAAGCTCTCAATATATCAAGTATGATACTCATTTATGCTGCAAAAATGGCAATGCACTGCTTTAGGTTGGGTTTGCTGAGGATAGGTTGTTTAAAAAATATATTTTCATTGAGAGTGAATTTGCTTATTCTTTCTTTTATATATTGTATTTTACATTTAAAATAAAAAAAGAAAATAAGTTTATTAAGCAAAATTTTTCAATAAAATTTTCAATTTCTAAAATTGATTTTCGAGAAAAATATAATAATAATATTACATACCTTGTAATAATTTTTGAAACTGATGTGTCAAAAGTGAGAGCAGAACTTATTCTCTCCAAAGCAGTATTCTCTAAATACTTCATCTTTATATACAAATCTTTGAAAAATAAATGCTGAAGATTTAACAATGACAACAACTCTTCAAAATGCTTCTGGGATGTATTAAAAATGCTTTGGGGAATATCTTGAATACCGTTTTGAAGTCAATAATATCTTGCATTACAGAATTAAAGGACCTATTTATTATTATCATGGAATGAAAAAAGATTCTCTCTTTTGGTTTTGGTAGTTTTTTAAAAATGGTTGACATAAATGTCAACAAAAAGTGCGAAATGTCCTTTTTGTATGCACTTGAATTATGAAGAATATATTCTACTTTTACTATTTATTTTATGAATATATTTATTATTGAAGGGGGTTTAAAAAAAGGATTAATAATTATTTTCAAAAATTGAAAGGATTTATTTTGCAGAAAGATAAATTGAGATACAAAGATGCTGGGTTACCAGATGATCTTCGTTTTTTTATAAGCGCTAAAATTAGAGTATTTATTTGAAAAACTATTGATCTATAAAATTATATATTTATTTGGTTAACCGAGGTTCCTGGAGTATACAAAAGTCTCCAATTTCCTATAATATATCTATAAATTGAGTTATTTGCACCATTTATAAGAGGCCTATCATTTATTTAAAAATGTAAAAGTTGAACTACTAATACAAAGCGCATAATTTTAATCCTTTAAAAATTTATAAGAAATAATGGTACTTCAGTAACCTGGAATAATAAAATATATTAAGGTTTATAAGATTCATCATTTAATTTATCACACACACAAGGACATTTTGGGATTCAAGAAGAATATTTTTGATTTGGTAGAGAGGGAGAGATTTTGAGGTTTAAAAATATTTCATTAATATCATACAAGTCAATGTGGTAGCATTGAAAAATAATATATAATAAAAAGAATTTAAAAATATAAAAAAGAAAATATATAATCCCTATATATATATATATATATATATATGTAGTATATTTTGAGCTAGTTAGATCACAACCTTCTTATAATATTTATAATAACTCCATACCTATATAAAAATGTGTATCGAACTTGTAACAAAATGACAAATAAAGAGGTAAAGGTAGTCCAGACGACAAAGGCCAGACGTGATAAACAACCCAGACTAACAGGTGTTTATGCTAATGAGTTCATTCCCCCGTCAACATGTAGAGGCCACTTTTGGGGCCTCCACAAAGTCACCCACAGAATCAAGGAAAAGCCGGTGGACAATGAAGCGGACTTCGAGAATTCTTCTCTGTAAAAAACCAGCCCATCTCTTCACCTCCTTTTTTTTTTATTTCTAGTTTTTTTTTTTTAATAACTCATAGTACAATAATAAATTTCCATTTTTTTTTCTTTTAAATAAGCAGTGATTTTTGGGCTTTCTATTTTTTAATTAATATTTTTAAATTAATATTTCGAAAGATAATTTTTTATTATAATTTTATTTTTTTTAAATGTCTTTCTTATCACAGATAAGATTTATTTTTTTAATTTTTTTTAATTTTTGTTTGGTCACCCTGGAAAAAAAAAAGTTAGTGGCAAGCAAGTTTTTGGAGGGGGCGGGGGCAGAGAAAGATAAGATAGTAGAGGGAAGCTTGTAAAAATGTAGTCCTAAAAGAATTTTTTTTTTTGGAGGGGTTTCCAGCCTTCCAACAAAAGAAGCACTAAAGTTAAGTATTTTCTTTTAATAATGATTTTTTTTTAACAGATATATATATGTAACTTTCCCACTCAATCGTCATTGCATATTTATTTATTTTTTTTCTTATCTTTGTGTTTTTCTTTTGGTCAAAAGAGATAAATAAATATATAATGTAAATTTAACCAGAGTTTATGTCCTTCCTTTTTTTAACCCCAGTGCGTGCAGGATACACGCAAACTATATATCTTTTTATAGCAGGATATGTGTTATTTTGTGAACTCCCTGAGAAAGAAAGAGGCTCATGGATATCAGACGATAGCGTCGGATATTCCCCTCGTCAATGACGCCTTCAACGTGGGACGATCAATTCCATTATGGCCACGAAAAAGTTCACGGTAAAACAACACCCTGCTGTTTAAAAACATGTAACCTGTAAAATCCTGTCTAAAGCATAAAACTAATAGATAAATGTGTGCAAGTTGGAGGCTACGGAAAATCCAGTAAAGAATGGGAAAGTCCACGAGGCGGCCAACCACGTGGAGAACGGATCCCGCCATTTTCCTTTTAAGGTAAGATTTGATACATTTGTGGTAGTGCTTTTTTTTTATTAGATAAACGAGCCATAATTTTTTTAATTAAGCCAAATAATATGCTAGAAGGCCGCAGTTGTCCACTTACATTTTAGTTTTAAATTTACAGTAATGCCAAATTTATATTTAAAACTATTTGTACTATGTGTAAAAAAAAAAAAAGAATTTTCACAAAAAAAAATAGAACGTCGTTTTTAGCCTATTGTGTAACATCATATTATATTTTTTAAATTAATACAATTGAACATTGGAAATCATTGGGATTAGGCGTTCGACGTCAAATTTTACATATAGCAATTATAAGTAGTGGCTTAAAAATATGTACAGTCAGCACTTTCGCCTCTAAATGTACATCCTGCAGAATCTATTAAACTTGATGTATTGGTCTTTATTGCAAGCAGCTTATTTGTATCGGTCAGGTAAAGTTGGCTTTCTTCCCTTGGATCAGAAGTTAATGGACATTTTATCAGAAGGTGTTCAGGGGTTTGTTGTTAGTTTCCACAAGTACATGCAAGTGAACCAATTTTGCCAATTCTAAACAAATATGTGTCGAGGTCACCATGTGTCCAGTATAAAAATTTTTGAACGTTATAGAGGTTGGGTTGTAACTTAAAACACTGCATCATTTTGCAATCTATCTTTTAAATCATATATTGTCAACACCAGTAATTTTTTTAGCAAGGTACACCAGTCTAGAGTATTTGAAATCTCAATTTTTTATTTTTGTGTTTATTGGTTAACAGTCTTAAAATTCCGTTATACTAGCTGGTAGATAGAAAATTACAAGGAAAATTTTTTAGCGGGGGGGGGGGAAAAAAATGCAAAGAATCTGAGAAACCATGGGAAAGCAAATAAAGATGTCAATCAATGTCAAATTCTAGACTTCCTCCCCCGCAAGTTTGATTGACAAGTCGGCGAGACACTAAGGGTTTCGAGATAACCGCTTTTCCCGTCTACAAGGAAATTTTTAACAAAGACAGTCTAGACCAAGCGTTTGGTGGGAAAAGGTACGTTTTTTGAAAGGCTTAGCCTTTAGGCTTGGCACTATGCCTGCCACATATTTCTTCCATTTCTTTTATTTACCTATTCATTTTAATTTAGTATAATATTCTAATAATATGCCAAATATATTTAAAAACAATTTTGTAAAAGTCATTGAGACAAGATAATATATTTATGAATGCCAGTAAGGCCAATTTTATGGTAAAAAGCCATCGCAACGCAATTCTCTTGTGTAAAATGTTTTATTACCATTTA
This sequence comes from Cordylochernes scorpioides, assembly GCA_030710605.1. NCBI lineage: Eukaryota > Metazoa > Arthropoda > Arachnida > Pseudoscorpiones > Chernetidae > Cordylochernes > Cordylochernes scorpioides. Next base: position 104,751,627 of record CP092868.1, on the reverse strand, counting down.
GATCACAGTTATGTATAATAATTTATTTTCTCCATTATTTATTATAATTTACTTTCTTTTTTTTTGGTTACTTTAATTTACGCGATAAATATGTTTGTTCAATTTTAGTTCTAGATAAAAACGTGTTCCAATTTTTATTTTTAACAGTGTAGATGATCTCTTAAACTGGTCTTGTATTTTTTTTATCTTTTTATGCATGGGAATCTTAAACTGGTATTGTAATTTTCTTTCATTGTCAAGCATAGTAGCGAGTACGCAAAATAGTGTTTTATAATTCTGTAGAATTGTATATTCTCATTTGTAACTCCGTGGAGGGAAATGCCTGACAACAGTATAGCGTTTACTGACAAAAAACACCTTCTGTGTATAGATTACTAGCCTTTTTTTTTTTTCCTTTTCCAGTCACCTTCGATTATATTTTTTTGCATGTGTCACGCACATTACAAATAGTACGGCATATAGTTTTATCTCTCCCATTTATAGGTGCATTTATATTTTTATTATTTAGTTATTATCATATTCAATCTAGTAGCGATTTTTAGTGAAATTGTTGTTTCTTTTCTTTAGCTCCAGCCAAAGATCAAATTAATTTTATATATAACCTGTGTCCTTTGGAAATTAGTGACTCTATTTCGGAATACGAACTTAGCAGTTTACCAGATATTTGGTTTTGATAACCTTAGATAAACAGAGATAGAGAGTATTGCACCTCGTGTGTGTTTGCACTTGACTGGTTTTTGATAATCCTTTCCAGATAAACCTTATCTTCAGGTTGCTTGGCAGCAGAAGCCAATAACAAAAGAAACTTATAGTATCATAGCAGACTTAAAAAAACTCGTTTCGACATCGGCTTTCGTAGTTTTATGAAATGTGACGTTAGGCATTGGTAACCAGTTGCAAAGACTACATTTCTGGGAGGTCGGGAATAGGCCTTGAAGACTAGGAAGGGTGTCTTGCGTAGCCTTTGAACTGTGGATGTCGGAGCATGTAATTTTGCCTACAAATTTGTATATTAAATAGGATTTAAAGATGCTCATGAAGGTGGACGTGAGTGAAGAACGACAAAAAAATCCCGATGGACGCCACCGAGCGTAAAAAAACCACGTGGCATGAACCAGTTGAAGAATGGGTCACTGTGGTAGGATGTGGAGAGAACCATCTGAAATATATGCATCATTTATAAAATATAGATTTAATCTATATACATCCACCTGCAGGCTGATGCACCAATTCGCTCAGAATTTCCAAGATTGATTAACCGGCATGCCAAGTTAACCTACGCAAGATGTAGTTATGCCAAACTCGCACCTGTTCAGATGTGTCTAGGCTCGGTTCACCTCTGTCATACCACGGGAAACCACTGCGAGAGCCATGTTTTAACGAAATAAACCTTTAGTACCATAACGATATATATATTTTAGCATGCAATTCCACAATTTAGTGAGACTTCAATTGGAAAGTGTGCTGTGTCAAACCAGGTCAAGTCAAAATACACATAATACCATCAAAAGTGTAAGAGAAATTAGCCTGCAATTGATAGTAAAATTTTGAACTACCGCGTAGTAAGCAAACGTAGTCCCTAGCAGAACAAATAGGTCAATCTAATATAATGATGTCTAATCTATTTTATTTTTAGTTAAAAGAAGGTCCAGGCTGGACTAAAGAAAAGAACAATATAGTAGACCCTGATATATATAAAATAAAATGCGTATAAAACAAAACCCTCCCCATAGATAGGCACTCTAGGTGAATTAATCTATATGTTTATATATAGTGTTTTACCATAACTGGCGATGCATCATTATGCAGGCTGGTGCACTACTGTGAGAAGTATACCTGTCGAACAAGATGTCCAATTGTCCAGTTTGTTGTTGTTAGCATATGCACTAACGCATATCCTATTATTAGAAGAAGAAATTCTGCCATAAGAAAGAAACATTTCTCTCTATATCTTCCATAATCTTTCCAACCCTCTAAATCTACTTGTTGAGATTATTTATTTCTCTAATAGAAGTCATTGCAGATCCTGTCAGTAAGCCTTGAAACGAGAGCATCAAAAATGAATACCGCAAATGGGCCCGACGATAATAATACCTCAACTAACCCAGACCAATTGTACCTGCCCGCTGCACTGCTGCAGTTGAAGAAATTCACGGGAAACACATCAAGTAAATTTGATTCATTTATAAAAAACCTAGAGAGCGTATATAGCATGCACCTTCTGAGTGATACAAACAGGGTAATCTTGCTAAACAACCACCTTCGCGGAGCAGCCAAAGACTTCGCTCAGCTCCCGCAGAACGACCATCTGGATTATGAAGAACTAAAGAGGCGGCTGTCGAAGAAGTTCCGTGTCCATGTTCCAGCCGCAGAGTCCCGTAAGAACTTCTTCGGAGCAAGACAAATGTTGGGGGAGTCAGTAACTGACTTTGCTGATAGAGTAGTGAGCTTGGCTCACCAGATAGAGTCAGAAGACCTCACGATCGGCAGGAAAGAAAGGAAGAGAGTGTTCGTAGCCGGGCTACACCCTGCAATTCGTTCCCGCGTGTTCGACCACCACCAGGAAGATTGGGATACACTCGTAGATAGAGCACAAGGAGTTGAGGACAACGAGCGGGAATTCTCTTTAACAAAGGAGGAGGGACACCAAAGGGAACTAGAGAAGCTTACAAAAAGGATGACCGAGATGTATGAGGAGATTAGAGAACTAAGGAGGGCGCAGGATACAGCAAAGAAGCAAGAAAACAACAGGGAATATCGCCAGCACTACAACAGGGGCACCTACAATAGAGACCAGCGAAGGAATGACCAAAGCGCGGGCAACAGAACAACCCAGAACCATAGTGGAAGCCCCCAACATAATAATGGACCAAGGTCGAACAACGGTCACAGGAATGGAAAGGAAGAGAACGGACGCGGCTACCCATCAGTAAATAAGCGCAAATGTTTCACTTGTGGAGAGCCAGGACATTTCGCCGCCCGCTGCCCACGAGGAAAAAAACTAGGTCCTGCTTGTCTTAGGGCAGGGGGCAAATCTGCAGGACTACTACCTGCCATTTCTGTAGCTGTATATAATAATAAAGATTCTGTACCATTAATGCATAAGCTTATAATAGACACGGGCTCTGAAGCCAACATATTTAACCTAAAACTTGTAAATAAGGACCTATTCGAGCTGAACAAGCCAATAATGTTAAAGGGGCTAGGGGGGTTCAGGGTTCCATCAGAAGGGAGTAGTCTAGTAGAGATAGGAGCAGAGATCAATGGGAAGGCAATCAGGAATGTCAGGACCACTTTCGAATTCTGTGACTTAGGCTTTGCAGACTATGACGGCATTTTAGGCATGCCAGGAATTAGGGCACTACGACTCACTATGAGCCACGATGGGACAATAACATCCGAATACGAGAAGAAGGGTGATCCGTGTTCATCAGCTTTTAAATCACCAATCATAGCGAAAGAACTAGAGGCGCTACCGCCCAGATTACCCATAGACCAAATAAGGACAGGAGAAGACGTGGTCAGAGCATTCCCTCACTGTTTTTGCGACGGAATTAGCGATATGGGAGAGGGTTCGACAATAACAGCCCCTGAACTGAGAATGTTGTCGGCAAAACCAATACATAAACGTCAGTACCCTATACCAGCGATAACAGTCCCAAAGGTAAAGGCCTTGGTAAAAGAACTGGAGGAAGTTGGGATAGTGGAGGAATGTACATCTTTATGGAACTCCCCTCTATTCCCTGTTGCGAAATCTGACGGTAGTGTCAGGATTACACTGGACCTCCGCCTAATTAATGATGCGACGGAATTCTTCCCTTTCCCCATACCCAGAGTTGAAGACAACTTGCGAGCCTTTGCGGGCGCCAAAGTCTTCAGCACTCTAGACTTAACCTCCGGGTTCTTTCAAATTCACATCCCAGAGTGTGATCGCGACTATTTCGCTTTTTCCTTACCTTGGGGGAGGTACCGATTTGCACGTTTGGCACAAGGTGCAAAGAATTCAGCACAAATCTTCCAATGGGCTATGAATATAGTACTGGGAGATTTGTTATTTAAGTGCGTACGATTGTACATCGACGACGTGATTGTCTACAGTAGCTCTTTCGAGCAACATGTAGCAGACCTTGCTGCTGTACTCGAACGCTTGAATAAATTTCGCCTGCGAGCCAAACGTGCTAAGAGCTACTTCTTCCGAGATTCGGTAGAATACTTGGGTCATACCATCGACCAAGAAGGAATTAAACCCCTTTACGACAACGTCGCAGCATTAAGAGATATGCCACGGCCAAAGAACATCAGGGCTGTGAGAAGTCTACTAGGCATGGTAAATTACTATAGGCGTTTCGTGCCCAATGCAGGAGAAGTCCTCGCTCCTCTGAGCAATCTATTGAAGAAAGGGCACAAATTCTTCTGGGGTACCGCAGAACAAGCGGCCTTTGAAATCATAAAGAAGGTACTTACGAGTGAGCCAGTACTGGTCCATCCAGTGCCAAGTAAGCCCTTTATATTAAACACTGACGCCAGTGGGATAGCAGTCGGAGCCTGCCTACAGCAGGAGGTACAAGGAGTCGTAAAACCCGTAGCTTATTATAGCAAACGACTTTCTGGACCCGAGACCCGCTACTCCACCATAGAGAAAGAGGCGTACGCGGTAGTACTAGCGCTACAGCATTTTAAACACCTTATAGCTGGTAGCAGTATAGAAGTCCTTACCGACCATAAACCTATAACGTATAATAAAGGGTCGGATTACAAAAACGCACGGTTATCCAGGTGGGCAGAAATTATCCAGGAATTTAGAGTTACCTTTGCCTATGTACCAGGGAAAGACAACAGAGTAGCAGATTTCCTAAGCAGGTTTCCTTGCAGCAATGATCTCAGCACTTTAGAAGATAATAGGGTTGTGGCCGCAGTCACTATTGAACAAGGGTCCCCTTTATTGTCTAACGATGAGGTTTGGTCGGAGCTGAAGCGTGATCCTAAGTGGTCACCATTAATCACCAGGATAGAGACTAGGGTAGGGACAGGCACAATCCCACATAAACATAAGGAATACATGAGGAAAGATGGATGCCTATATGTATATAACGACCAGGGTAACTGGGTGAAGGTGATCCCGAAATCGTTGATCAATCGAGTCATGGGCTATCACCACAACATCGCCTCCGCAGGACACTTCGGAGTGAGGAAGACGCTGCGCCGACTGAGGTCTGAATATTTCTGGCCTAGAATGAGGACGGAAGTCCAAAACTATATACGCAGGTGCGAGAATTGTCAATTTTCAAACCAAGGCGCATCCAAGGCTGCGAATGCCCCACACTTCAGGCCAATGCAGCCATTCGAGCATATCGCTATAGACTTCATTGGTCCATTGGAGACTACTCCACGAGGCCACAACAGCATATTATCAATCATGGACTTATTTACTAAATACCCAATATTGGTACCGACAAGGGATCAGACGGCAGGAACTGTAGTGAAGGCCCTTGTGGATAGGGTGATTACGCATCATGGAGTACCCAAGACGGTGCTGTCAGATCGTGGTTCAGCATTCATAAGCCAAGTCTTTAAAGGGGTCTGTAAAGCGCTAGGAATATCGGCGGTAAATACCACTGCCTGGAGACCGCAAAGCAATGGAGCAGTTGAGCGTCAAAACCGAACGGTAATAGAATCACTGAGGCGTTGTGCATGTGGGTCCAACTGGGATAACATTCTGTCCATGGTAGCGTTTGCCATTAGGTCCACCGAACATGCCTCAACAGGATATACACCAGCAAAACTCCTTTACGGATATGAGCTGAGACAGCCACAACCTTTCGAAGAACTAAGAGGCTACCCTATAATTAATGATTCTATTAACCATTACGCGACAGCTTATAAGCACCAGATAGCTGAAAAGATGGAGACGGCGAGAGAGAAAGTGCGGCAGACTTATCTAAAAGGTCAGGACGAAGCTGGAGCCAAATTTGCCGAAAGCAAACTGCGGGTATTTCCCGAAGGGCAGCTGGTTTTAGTAGAAAGAATGCATGAGACGAAAGGACGTCATAAGCTAGAACCACGATACGAGGGCCCGTTCTTAGTACTGGAGCGCACCGGAGAAACAGTCTACCTGCTCGAAGATACCAAAAGTGGTAAGAGGGATAAGTTCCATGTAGATCGTATGAAGGCCTACTACGAGCCTATTAGGACCTACCCGCTAAATTCAACAAATAACCAGGAACAGGAAAGCGAAGAGGATGAGGAATTCTGTAGCACAAATCCAGGATTTGTGAATTTCTTTTACCCTCTGAGCAAATCAGCTGTACCACCTAGCAGTAACCAAACAGCACAAGTTCAAAGTTCAGATAATGGTCAGAATTCGTCAGCTATACGACGCTCTACACGTGAGAGGAAGCCGACAAGGTGTAGACTTTGTGATGAGAGCGGTGGCCATAGTCACTGACGTGATGTAGTGCGAAGAGAGTGCATGTATAGAAAGCGTAAGTTCGTAAAACTTTAATATGTATCAGGTGGGACAGATTTAAGCAGAATTTTTTTTTCTCTTATAGAATTTTTTTTTTTTTATGAAACCTTAAGTTTTGAAATTCCATGTTAAAATTTTTAAATTTCTCTCTCAATGCATATTGTAAGTATAGACAATCAGTCTTGTTAATATTTGGCAATTAGGTGTATCCAATTTAGCACAAATATTCAAGTTTAGGGTAATTTTTTTATTAAGATTAGATTTGAGAGACCAAATCAAGCAGAATTTTTTTTCTTTTGTAGAAATTTTTTTTTATGAAACCTTAAATTTTGAAATTTTATGTTAAAATTTTCAAACTTTCTCATGTCAAAGCATATAGTATAGACAATCAGTCTTGTTAATATTTGGCAATTAGGTGTAACCAATTTGGCACAAATATTCAAGTCTAGGGTAATTTTGTATTAAGATTAGATTTAAATAGAATAAGGTATTATTTGATCAAGGAGCTAATACTTAATACTTCAGTATGGTGCATACTTTACAGTAGGATCGGTGGCGCAAGCAGCTAAATAGATGTACAGGTATAGCTGGGCGACATCAAGTTTACTCCAGAGTCACATAACAACTCCAGAGAAGGATGTACTGCCGAGGTCAGAGTAATGTTTGGCGGCGAGCTGTTTGTGTTCTTAGTGACGTCCAAGGTTGAGTATACGGTAGCCATCGTATGACGCTCAATAATCCCTTGAATTGAGATTAAGTAGACATGGACAAACAGAAGCCAGGTAGTTTAGAGCAGTGGTGCAGCAGAGTGTAGGTTTCCACATTAGTACAGATATCGGTTGGGTATATACAGACGCCCTTTAATTCCATATCCTAGAACTATTGCGTGTTGCCTACAGTCAACAGGTAGAATAAAGTTGTTGCACTAGTGGTGTAGAGTGGTTGCTGTGACTGGAGCGTGTTTGAGGAGAGAAGGTCAACAATAGGATCTTATCAGTGGAGGAAGCGCCTCCAATTGTTTGTCGCCTTCATGAGTTGAATGTTCTATTCTTTGTCGCTCTAATTAGTAAATTGTCCTATTAAATTATCTTTGCAGTGGTACTAGGTGTTGAGGCAAGGACAATTTAGGGACTTTTGATATTTACAATTATTTTAAGGTTAGATTAGCTTACAGTTGAGACTGATATCAGTCATTGATTCGAGTTTGTTCAGAGATTGTATGAGGCATAGGATAGTTTTTAACAAAGGGCATTTAGTTCCCATGTAGTATTTCAATATTTCTTTGATAATAAAGTCCTAAAAGTTATTTAATATTATAGTGATTTAATAATGATATTATTATAGTATTTTGGTTTTTATGATAGAGTCTAACTTTAGTTTGAATGCGATCGTGAATGGAATGAGTGAATGTAATGATCAATGAATGAGACCACAAAGTTAAAGTCTAACATACTGTTAATCCAAAGATACATTTAGAATAGTGTTAGGGAATTTTAATAGGATCGATTTTATTTTTGATTTCAAATTTGTTAGGGATATAAGCCTCTCGGGACAATGCAATTCTCAAATTAGAAAATAGTCGCTCCTTTAGTTAGGTTTCCTTCGGGAATATGAGTTTTTTTTTTTTTTTGTTAACTTTTGATATGTGTGAAACTTTGGTGGACTTAGCGGGTTTTCACCGGCGCACCAGATGGCTACATACAATTCAATTAAATCAATGTAGGGTTTGATAACTGGGTGGTATCTGGTTGCAAACCCCAGTAGGGGAAGTGTGCGCTATAAGTATGCTTCCTTCCATACGGATAACGTTAGTGGTAAAAGACTGAGTTAGGGTGGGTTTTGCAAGTCGGGGACTTGATCGGTTCTATGCGCTGACCCATTTGTTGGGTCTGATACTATTAATAGGGACGCGCGAGGTTTCGTAGTGTCTTCAGATGACTGACACGAGGACTCTTCGGCGAGGGTATCAATAAGTGCAGAATAGGCCAGTTAATCACGCCACGGGCTTTGTGCTGGACGTGAGGTCTTTGGCATTTCGGGCTTTGTGCTGAATGTCGTATTTACTCATGATGAGTTGGATGATGTGTTCATCCTGAAGAACCAACTCGGCCCAGTCAGTCTTTATAAAGGACTCCCTACCAGACGTACTATGGTAGTACATTGATAAAATACTATTTATTTTATTTTTATTAGGTATTAAACGAGTTTAGAGCTTGATCATGTTAGTTTAAATTAGTTAGTAGCAAACCCATATAGAATTGGACATGTTTCAACGAAAAAGGCATGGAACTGATAGAGATAAATTTTGACTGACAGGCACCGGGTCAAGTCGATGTGAAGTCACCAGTTTTTTTTTCTCATTATTGGTTCTTTTATTATTATTCTTATTTTTCCAGGTTTGAATTCATTATTGGCTTTCTTATTTATTTTTTTTTGTTTGAATTCATTATTGGTTTTCTCATTTATTCAATTTTGTTTGAATTCATTATTGGCCTTTTATTTATTTATTTTAGTTTTGAATTCATTATTGGCTTTCTTATTTATTTTTTTGTTTGAATTCATTATTGGTTTTCTCATTTATTTAATTTTTGTTTGAATTCATTATTGGCCTTTTATTTATTTATTTTAGTTTTGAATTCATTATTGGCTTTCTTATTTATTTTTTTGTTTGAATTCATTATTGGTTTTCTCATTTATTCAATTTTGTTTGAATTCATTATTGGCCTTTTATTTATTTATTTTAGTTTTGAATTCATTATTGGCTTTCTTATTTATTTTTTTGTTTGAATTCATTATTGGCTTTCTTATTTATTTAATTTTTTTGTTTGAATTCATTATTGGCTCTTTTATTATTATTATTTTGGTCACTAAGCATTATTATTTTTAAACTAGTAGGCATGCACCTTCCCACAAATGTGTCAAATCTTACATATAAATAGATGTATATATGTGTTTATAACCCTTGTGTTCCAGGCACCCTAAGACTCCGGATATACCTATCACAATACTATCCGTGTCACAGAGTGGAATTAAAAAAAAAAAGCCAGTCTTGCATTCAACTGGCGAATAAATAGAATGCATGGCGCCCTTTGTTTTGATATTTTTTTTTTATTTTAGACAGTGCTATTGCTCCCTCGCAAGCCAGAGCATCCATGACCTCCACTTTTGACCCCGGAGATTTGCCTTGCTCCCTCGCAAGCCAGAGCATCCATGACCTCCACTTTTGACCCCGGAGATTTGCCTTGCTCCCTCGCAAGCCAGAGCATCCATGACCTCCACGTTTGACCCCGGAGATAGTCCTGCCCCCTCGCAAGCCCAAATCCCGTGGTCTTGGCGGGGAAGGATTGTAGAGGCCACTTTTGGGGCCTCCACAAAGTCACCCACAGAATCAAGGAAAAGCCGGTGGACAATGAAGCGGACTTCGAGAATTCTTCTCTGTAAAAAACCAGCCCATCTCTTCACCTCCTTTTTTTTTATTTCTAGTTTTTTTTTTTTAATAACTCATAGTACAATAATAAATTTCCATTTTTTTTCTTTTAAATAAGCAGTGATTTTTGGGCTTTCTATTTTTTAATTAATATTTTTAAATTAATATTTCGAAAGATAATTTTTTATTATAATTTTATTTTTTTTAAATGTCTTTCTTATCACAGATAAGATTTATTTTTTTAATTTTTTTTAATTTTTGTTTGGTCACCCTGGAAAAAAAAAAGTTAGTGGCAAGCAAGTTTTTGGAGGGGGCGGGGGCAGAGATAGATAAGATAGTAGAGGGAAGCTTGTAAAAATGTAGTCCTAAAAGAATTTTTTTTTTGGAGGGGTTTCCAGCCTTCCAACAAAAGAAGCACTAAAGTTAAGTATTTTCTTTTAATAATGATTTTTTTAACAGATATATATATGTAAACTTTCCCACTCAATCGTCATTGCATATTTATTTATTTTTTTCTTATCTTTGTGTTTTTCTTTTGGTCAAAAGAGATAAATAAATATATAATGTAAATTTAACCAGAGTTTATGTCCTTCCTTTTTTTAACCCCAGTGCGTGCAGGATACACGCAAACTATATATCTTTTTATAGCAGGATATGTGTTATTTTGTGAACTCCCTGAGAAAGAAAGAGGCTCATGGATATCAGACGATAGCGTCAGATATTCCCCTCGTCAAACAGGTGGCCAGACATAATTAATAACCCAGCACTTGACAGGTGGCGTGATTACGGGAACCAATCAGAACTCGCCAACATCTACCAGAGTCTCATATAAAAGCCCCCCAAGATTGGGACAAAGTTAGTTGTTTCAGTTGTTTCAGGGCGACGCTGTCATACGGTCGGTCAGATCTCTCACCCCCCCCCCTTCTATCCGCGATGTAGGGCATCCGTGACGCCCATGGTCCGACTGTCTTCGTCCGTGGTCTACCTCTACCTTCCTGGAGTTACCATCTAGACCTGCCTCTGTCTCTTGCTGTCCCAGTGCGGGAATCCCATCACGCACCCACTACCACGACTGCCCAGTACATTCCACATCGGGATTACTACATATATATATATATATAGTGTAAAAACTATATAACAAAAATATAAATGTGATTCCATATTTAAAACTCAAGGAGCAAACTGATAAGAATGATAACTCATATCAAGTAGATTTGATTAGATTAGCAAGCTAAATCTAAATTAATTATAATAATAAATAGTTGTTTAGTTTTAAAGTTTAGTTTTGTATTAAAATTATCTTCATTATTTTGATTATTTAAATTCAAATTATAAAATTTGTAAATTGTTATTATTTAGTATAGAGAGAGAGAGAAAAAAAAAGTCCTTTACTTCTAACACATCATCCAGTTAATTATATATTTATAATTAATAACAATAAAATTTAACAACGTAACATCTTTTGCATCGGCTTTTACACGTCATTTAGACATACTCTAATTTATATATAGAATAATAGAACTATATATAAAAACTACTAAAATTTATAATATTAAATATATTCTCTCTTCTATTATTCTATATATAAATTAGAGTATGTCTAAATGACGTGTAAAAGCCGATGCAAAAGACGTTACGTTGTTAAATTTTATTGTTATTAATTATAAATATATAATTAACTGGATGATGTGTTAGAAGTAAAGGACTTTTTTTTCTCTCTCTCTCTATACTAAATAATAACAATTTACAAATTTTATAATTTAAATTTAAATAATCAAAATAATGAAGATAATTTTAATACAAAACTAAACTTTAAAACTAAACAACTATTTATTATTATATATATATATATATGTCAGTGTATGTCATAATTTTTACATACATAGATGCCAACCCAATCCAATATGTATGAAAATGTATGATTTGAATTTCAATAAAGAACAAGGTAACATTGGAGGACAGAAAGCCTAGAAAGAAGGCCTAGAAAGAAGGCTTAGAGATAGCACAATCATTAGTAAAGTTATTACCAGTTTTAATTACCACGGAAATCGTAAAAGTTCGAGTTCAATGACACAGTATTTCCTGGTCAAGCTGAAACATGTCCAAAGACAAAGACGAAACGTAGACCAATCAGGGAGCAACTCATTAGTGGAGGACCTATAGGGAACCTCCACGTCAGACAGGTCAACCAATGGGATGTAAGAAGAGTCTTCGTGTTAAATCGAGAACCGAGGATTGGCAGTCATCGGCTGGACACCATCGAGTAGTTAGCTAGCTCCCACCGAGGTAACACCTGCTCTAGAGATCCCTCCCCGTTCATCCTTTCAGCTAAGTCAATCACCGCGATGTGAATAGATAGCCAATAGTCAAACCGCTCCACCTTCTCAAAGCCTTTCTTTCCCCCGATCAGTTGCCTTATTTCAACCCCATCAAGTATCCTGGCTTATTTCCCCTGTTGTGTACACCTTAGCACTCAGCCACCACGACTGCGCCACCACCTCAACAATCATCAACCTCCAAGAGTAATATTCACCGCGTAATATTACAGTGTATGTATGTGTGTATCTATGTCGGCTATACACGTCCACAATACGTAACTAATCTGACTGAAATTTTAACAGTATATAGAGTAGAATCTGAAAAAAAACTTATAATGAAAATTTCAGGTCTCTATCCCGAATATTCTTCGAGTTATTTGCAAATTGCGTTGCAAATTTGCCTTTTCGCTCGCAAGCAGCGCCTCTAGCGGTGAAGATGGGAGGTAATATCAGCTGTACTAATGTACATGTAAAACGTGTTTTGACAGGACATAGAGAAAAATCTGGAAAAGATATTTATCGGATTTTTAGCCAATAAAAAATAAAATTGACAGGTTCTGGGCAAAAATAGTTGTTTTTTTTTTGTCAGAAAATGATGATGACAATATTGCTGTATTATGTTTGATTATCAGATACAATATTATATCGGGGGGGGGGGGGGAAATCCAAAAAGCAGAGCCACAGGTGAAACCAGTTCTTTATTTTTTTGTACGCAGTGTTAAAATCGGGAGATTTTATACTTTTACCTCAATAGAAAGAAGAAAATTATAAACATAAACCCCGCTTTGGGAGCCATTGTTAAAATAGGGGGGGTTTATATGTTTTTATCGTTGTTGTTATTAAATAAACTATTTCCAGATCTCTACATGTTCAAATATTAGGGCGCCAGTGGCTGCAGAAAACCATACCACAAATTTATTCATCTATGGCACATGTAGAGACCTAAAGCTGTGCCGGCTAGCAGTTAATGTTGAAAGGGAAATCAACCAATCATTTTTTTGGCTAAACAAATTTTTATTTAGACCAATAAAAAAATCTTTCAATGTACATCAGGTATATTTATTAAAAACAAAGAAAAATCACTTAATAGAATCACGCATATATATATAAGATTTTTAAAAAAGGTATTAAAGAAAAAAACTATATATATGGTTAAAAGGGAGGTTTTTAAAAGTATATATATACTTTATACAAAAGGCCTATTATGCCAAAGTCCCAGATTATCCCCAACCTACCTCGTCATCCAGCCACCCAAGTCCAGGATTCGAAAAGGGACGGCTGAGGCCGCAGCCAGCGGCCTGAGCCCTCCGCAACTCCAAGTCTTTTGCTTCTCAGGAAGAAAAAATCAAACTCTTGCTAAGAAAAAAAAGTAAAATAACAAAAATGTAAATATCCCGCTTCCTTGCCCTGGTGTCGCTGTACTCACCCCCCAAGGCTATCATCACTCTTCTCTCTATGAAAATAAAAAATAAGAAAGGCATCTTAAAAAAATGATAAAAATAAATTAAATATAAAAATTATTAAAGAAATATTCACAAAAAAAATAAAATAAAAAATACAAAAATATTGAATTAAAAAAAAATAATTTTAAAAATATAATTAATATTGTCGATCTGGGCATCTTGGGGTCAGCTTGGGAAAGGTTCAGGGCTCGTGGTGGAGCTGGTGTTCT
>CP092868.1:104691964-104737644 GCA_030710605.1 Cordylochernes scorpioides | reverse complement strand
GTGTATTACATCGTTGAAGTATTCTAGAATTGTCATCTTCAACACTATCCGTGTTTAAGAGCTGTTGGATCTATTTAAACGAACAATGTTGGGGGAAGTTGTCTTAATGTACCACGCCTAATTGGGACTTTTAATTACTTGGCAGATGGGGCAGCGGGGGAATACCCTGACAGTGGATGTGTTGAATATTTTATTGCGGTGAGGAAATAGTGGATTTGTTAAATATTGACATGGTACACAGGTTTGATTGTAGAAATGAAATTTTTGTATCAAAATGAGAATTTAAAATAAACAAACTTTCATTATAAAAATGTTAATTATATAAAAAATGGTAAAGATATATTAAATTCGAAACTATTATAGACGCGTATGATTCTTTTTAAAAATTAAACAATTTCTACTGCCCTTACTGCAATGAAAAAATTAATGGGAGGGCCTGTCTCATCAGTGGTGAACCCTCCCATAAATTTTTCCATTGCAGTAAGGACAGTAGAAATTGTTTAATTTTTAAAAAGAATCATACGTGTCTATAATAGTTTCGAATTTTCATAGCAGATGGCGCGCTATGCATCATAATATATTAAATTATCGAATTTATTTAAAAATGAAACGATATTGAATATCTGTTAAATAATTAGATGAGAATGAAAGTAAACATTAAATTGAAAAATGACATATAAATGTGACCATTTATTTATTTTTAAAGCACTATGTCCCCCTAGGGACACTTGCGCTGTCATACATGTATGACATTTGTTTATACATATATCTATATATATAAAAATGAATGTTTGTATGTTTGTCTGTTGGTTGGTTGGTTTGTATGTCCGGTATACAAATTCGCAGTAGTTCACTAATTCAAACCAAAATTTCAATACATAGGTAAAAAATAACGAGGATGACGATAGGCTATTTTAAAAAATATATAAATCAATTATTAAAACTATATATTCAAATTATTCAACTTAGCTCACGAGCAGCGCCCTCTAGAACGCGGCGATTTTGACGACGGGCGGCGCCCATTGGCTGACGGCGCAGCACGTGTCTTCCCTGCCCCCCCCCCCCCCCCCCGCCGAGTAAATGAGATCTCCCAGCTGCCGGCCGGCTGAGCTCACGAGCAGCGCCCTCTAGAACGCGTGGCGATTTTGACGGCGGGGGGCGCTCCCGGTTGGACAGTTACGCGGGGACAGAGTGACCTCGCGGATGCCCTCCGGGAACTACGTTGAATAAAAACATTTAATCGGGTAAAACCCGGGCGTTGCCCGGGTCATTCGTCTAGTATACAATAATTTTAGGCCGTGAATAGGATAGTCATATGATGTTAACAAGGAGAAAGAGAGAGAAAAAAGAACTGTGTACAAGAGAAAGAAATGTCTGGCAATATGTACAATAAACATAATATAAATTATCAGTTTCTTAAAAGATATAGAAAATGATTTCAATGTCGTGACTCGCCGTTGGTGGTTCTCTCTGGAGTCAATCAAAGAACTCTCGTAGTCCATCGGTGGTGGAGTCTTTCCCGCGGTGGGCGCCACCAATGAAGAACTTGTATATATATTTTTCTATCTATTTATATCTATTCATTCCTATATTTATCATTATATAATATTATTTAATTCGTATTTATTCAATTTTGTAATCAATCATATATAACCTTATATTCTGAAAATAGAGCAATCCATACTTAAATCATTAGATAGTAAAAATACATATATTGGATTGAATAAAAGATTTATTTTCCAATATTTCGGCTGGCTGAAAGCCAACCTTTATTGAGGCATTACATTTTTGTATCGTTACATTACATTACAAAAATGTAATGCCTCGATAAAGGTTGGCGTTCAGCCAGCCGAAATATTGGGAAATAAATCTTTTATTCAATCCAATATATGCCTTTTTACTATCTAATAATCTTATATAAAGCAACACTTAAAGCCTCCCCGCATAAGTTTCTTTTTTTGTGAAAAATCAATATTAATTTCAAAGAGAAATATGTAATATTTCTAACTTTTTGGATGACGTATGAAAAGGTTGAATATATGAAGAGTAATGGTCTATTCCCATCCGTTCGCCATTACTCTTCATATTTTCACCCTTTCATACGTCATCCAATCATATATAGACCATTACTCTTCATATATTCAACCTTTTCATACGTCATCCAAAAAGTTAGAAATATGACATATTTCTCTTTGAAATTAATATTGATTTTTCACAAAAAAGAAACTTATGCGGGGAGGCTTTAAGTGTTGCTTTATAATCATACGCCGCAGTCCTTTATAATGTAATAATCTTATATGAGCATTGTAATAAATCAGTTTCAATCTCTCTGACGTCACTTGAAGAGGTTGGTGGGCTGACGACAAGTTTGCTTGAAGAAGTTGTCGTTTGTCCTCGTCTTGGAGGTGGTGTCGTTTAACGACGTCGTCCAACTGGAAGTCTGCAGCTGGGTACGATCCATCGTAAGGGGGTAGACTCATCTCTCTGAGGCGGTGAAGTCTTGGATGGGATCCGTGAGCTGTGCCACGATGTCCGCGGCTGTAGGTGGCATGGTGGAGATCTCTGGGTCGCTCTGTTCTCCAGGTTTCATACTCTGCCAGACCTCGGCATCTTCCTTCGACTGAATGTTGTCGCACCAGCGCGTAAATAAAGCTTCCATGGCTAAGTTTCTTGTGCAAACCTTTTATTTTCAAGCTTTCTGACTTGTCAGTCCTTCAACAGAAGTATCACAAATTAATAATAAATACTATTTTTATACAAATTATTAGTTATATGGAACGCTTCACGATTTAGCGTGTCATCCTTGCGCAGGGGCCATGCTAATCTTCTCTGTATCGTTCCTATTGTAATAGTTGTACCGTCAATTATTAGTTACATATTTTAAATACTTATAATATGGAGAGAAATATATTACATTATTTAAAAAATAATTTTTTGAAAATATACGTGCATTGTGAACTATACGTGCTAGCGTTGAACGATATCTCGAGACTTCAAATTAAATTTAACAAATTCGTGAACTATTGTGTTATATATAGAAGAGTGTCTACATCTATGGGATAGTCCATATTGTTTCATATGTTTCTGGTATTTCAATGCATCTGTTTATGCTTTTTTGCTGTTTGGATATCATAGATTCTATTAAAAGTATTTGATATTTACAATGGATATTATGCCTGTATAATGGTGCCATGATCAACGAAAGCTACAGCCCATTCCATGAGATCAAAGCTAGAGGACCATGAACTCATGAAATCCGTGTAATCTTTGCACAAGGGGATAAGAAACAACTATGAATATTGTCATAATACACTATGCTATACTATAATTGTATTTGTAATGGGACGCTGGACAATCTCGTTTTTAAATGTGGTGTTTGCCGTGAATTCATTGTGCACCAAATCGATATTTTACTGTAGAAATATTTCATGGTGTTTGAATGCTATTTTGAATGACTAGAAGCTCATGGAGGTCAATAGAATCAACAGGTTGAAGTGACAAAGAATATTAATTTTTCTATATAAGAATCGATATGGTTGCCCAATTCCATCCATCATCCAATCATATTCACACACACTCTCATCAAATGTAGATACACACATTCATATGAAAACATTCACGTCTTAATGTTTACATTTGTTGTATATAGATGGCGCGTTATTGTTTTATATTAATTTACTAGACGGGTGACCCGGGCTTCGCCCCGGGATTGACCCGTGTGCATATCTACCCGAGTGATATATATTTAGATAAAAAAAAAATTATAATTGTTTGTTATTAGCATTTTCTATTTGTTTGCATCAGCATAATTTAATCTAATCTTTGATAGAGGGCGCTGTTCGTGAGCTAAGTAGAATAATTTGAATATATAGTTTCAATAATTGATTTATCTATTTTTTAAAATAGCCTATCGTCTTCCCCGTATTTTTTTTACCTATGTATGGAAATTTTGGTTTGAATTAGTGGACTACTGCGAATTTGTATACCGGACATACAAACAAACAAACATACAAACATTGATTTATATATATATACTAGACGAATGACCCGGGCAACGCCCGGGTTTACACGATTAAATGTATTATTCAAACACATTAAACATAGCAAAATAAAACATAGCAAATATAGCAAGAGCGGTTATTTTAAACGGCGAATTAGATCAGTTATAGCAAAAAATGAAAATATATATGTAAATATGTGAAATAGTTATATATTAGAAAACCTGTAAATATAGTTAAGGACTTGCATTGTAATTAAAAAAAAGCTTCACGTCAAAATATATATGTAAATATGTGAAATAGTTATAAATTAGAAAACCTGTAAATATAGTTAAGGACTCTTGCATTGTAATTAAGAAAAAGTTTCACGTCTAGAACGCTCAAGCGGGCGGTCGCGTCGCCGACAGCCATGCGCGCGCACAGGGAAGTCACGTGCTCGCCGGCAGGTCGCCTGAAATTCTAGAGGGCGCTGCTCGTGAGCTAAGTTGAATAATTTGAATATATAGTTTTAATAATTGATTTATATATTTTTTTAAATAGCCTATCGTCATCCCCGTTATTTTTTTACCTATGTATGGAAATTTTTGTTTGAATTAGTGAACTACTGCGAATTTGTATACAGGTCATACAAACCAACAAACAAACAGACAAACATACAAACATTCATTTTTATATATATAGATATACATATGTGTCTAACTGGCCTTGTCCTTATTGTTTACGGAAGAGCATTGCTCGATGCAAATATTTGAATGTAATTCTACTGTCCTAAAAGCTTATGTTCATAGTTTGTTTAAATACTATTTCTAAGATTCCACCCTTCATTACAGCATATATAAGCAGAATGATCCAATACAGTATTAGAGCTTTAATTAAGCGGTCTGGTAGATTAAATTGGCGAAATCGCTGGTAGGTTTCACCACAATGAGCCAAGCCCTCTCAATATTTCTCATCGCAGTAAGGACAGTAGAAGTTTGATTTATGTGTGAAAGAACATTCGCGTCTTAATGTTTACATTTGTTGTATAAAGATGGTGCGTTATTGCTTTGTATACATTCATATACACCCCCAGCAATATATTCACCAATTTCTGTTAATATTCAACCAATTACAGAAGAGAAAATATTTCACCAATGCGCCAATAGAATTATAAGAAGTCGGTCAAATGTTTTTAAAGCAGTACTCCATCGTTTGCTTTAGAAAATGGAAAAATTTATACGGCAACGAACGCATTGATATTGGGAATTTTCCATAAATACATTTTAACATCCTGATACATATTTGAAGTTGAATAGAGATGATTTGAAAACAGAGGAGTCGAGAGCTACTCAAACTTCTGCAAACTTTGTCCCATTCATTACCTAATATGTGGTTTAGTAATTCCATGATTCTCTCCCTGTCCTGAAGTCCAACCCCTCCTCTACGTGGCGGGCGGGAGAAGCAGCACAAGTAAGGGATTGTCCTGTAGTACGATGTCGTGAGCCCCGAGCCGCTATGGTAACCGTGAACAGGGAACTCTGAAATGTGGCTGACTAACGGGGCAATGGCACCCTCTCTTTCCATGGAGCAACAAAATCAGAAATTGACGATTGGACAAGACACCACCATGATTCTCTCAGTTGATGTGATTCTATATAAATTATTACATCATATTTAACCTGATTCTTCATCGTGGTTATTTGCTTATGGAAGGATTTTATTTGTGTATGCTTTAATTTCCTATTTACATATGCAATAATAAAAAACGGCTCCAAGGATAAGTTTATTTATATATTCTCTCAAGCTTTCGGGTATTATAAACCCTTCTACAGGTGTAGAAGTTTATATATATATATACCCCTGTAGAAGGGTTTATAATGCCCGAAAGCTTGAGAGAATCCCTATATATATAAGTCAGTGTATGTATGTATGCATGTATGTTTGTCGGCTATACACGTCCACAATACGTAACTAATCTGGGTGAAATTTTAACAGTATATAGAGTTGAATCTGGAAAAACTTATAGGCAAATTTCCAGGCTTCTATCTCGAATAGCCTTGGAGTTATTAACAAATTATTGACAAATTTTCCCTATTTCATTCGCAACCAGCGCCTCACTGCGGTTACTGCAAGAAGAGAAGTTGAGGAAGGATGGACCACGTGGGGCGACGTGGATTGGTGGAGCGGGACGTTTCACAAGAGTGACGACCTTGAGTGACGTAATTACAGCGTAGGGGCAAGAAATCACTTGCTATAATCATTTTATGTATATATCAAATTTAAAATATATTCATATAAAAATCAAAATAATAGAATTATCAAATATCGTTGTGAAAATTTCCTTTTTTATTTTTATATTTTGAAAACAAAGTTTGGAGCGGAACGTTTCGCAAGGGTGACATCCGCGGCGCCAATTTATAATTGTAACGAATAGTATTTGAATAAAAACATTTAATCGGGTAAAACCCGGGCGTTGCCCGGGTCATTCGGCTAGTGTATAAATAAAGCCAGAAACTTATCCTCGGAGGCCGTTTTTATTATTGTTTACATTTCAGAGGATTCTATCTTCCTATTTACATATCGTCTAGGTAAGTTACATATTGGGAACCTCATGTTCGAATTATGGATTTAAAACCAATCTTTGATAAATTTGAGAATTGATTTTGACATTTAGGAGTCCACCTTCTTTTTTTGGAATTTTCCCATTGTATCAGAAATCTCTGAAATGATCATGAAGCCTTTGAGAAACTTTCATTACATCGCACATTGCTTGATCCTCTTCTGAAAAGTTTCTAGAGTTAGCGTAGTGAATGGCCCGAGGTTGATTGATATCTTTGGAGCAGGCCCATGCCTCGAACAGTGTAACAACATTCTTCCATTTCTTCTAATACGCACATTTCATAAAGGGTCATGCTGCATGTCTTGTTTATATTGAGCGGCTTGAGTAGAGAGAGAGATTCTTTATTACATCGTTCATATAAGATTATATATGGTTAAATACAAAATTGAATAAATAAGATTAAATATGTATAAATAAATGAATGAAATATAAAATTGATAAATATACATATATATGAAATGTATGCAGTCTTCATTGGTGGCGCCCACCGCGGGAAAGACTCCGCCACCGATGGACTGCGAGAGTTCTCTCCCACAGAGTGGGCAGATCGATGTGAAGGCTGGTGTTACCCACCTCAAGACATAGATGTACTTGTAGATGGTAGCCTTCGCCACACTTGTGATATTTATTGTCTCGGGATGGAGGCCGACAGCCAGGCCTGCTGATCCAGAGGTAAGTCACAGGAGGAGAACACCTCCCGGAGCAGGGCTCGCACGGCTCGGCAACTCCAGTATCTGTGGGTCAGCGACCCGTTGCTGGACCCACAGGCGGCACGCCTCGAGGCAGGATGGTCAGGATGGGGTAGGGCGTGGAGGGCCAGCCATAGGGCAATGTCTGCGCCGTGCCCCGCGAAGCATTTGCTGCGCAGGTCGGCCCAGGGGATAGAGCGGGGCACATCCACGGTGAGGGTCCACCACGCAGCCAGCTCGGCAACAGGACGCACCTGCAGCCGTGCCGAATCCAGTGCCCTTAGAGAGAGAGAGAATATGCTTTAACGAGTTACTAACCAAAGTGTATGATGAACGGTGCATAAACATTAGTTTTTATGCATCTAAGTCTTTTTTCCTGATAACACGGCCAAAGTGAACTCTGTGATTGTTGTAGAAATATCCCTTTGAGAAGGTGAATTCTCTATGACAACTAGTTCCTTCATCTTCTAGTTGGAGTTTGGGTTTTTTATACAAAATTCTATAGAAGAGTTTTCGCCTAATTTCATAAAAATCGATATTTTCTTTATTTTCCTTTATTTTTGACTGAGTATGCAGTTAGTAATAGCAAGATTTTTTTCTTTCATTATTTTCATAGAGTAGAACTTAGACGAACCTCTTTAATTCGAAAACGTCTTTAATTCGACTATTTATCTTGGTTCCTAGAATTTCCGTTTTTTGATCCCTTGGACTTCGAATTAAGCAAGTTCGACAGTAACTTAGGTAAACGAGTATATCTTCTCTGGAAGTCTGAAAAACGTAGCTCCTTATAAAATCACCAATAATTACAGTAATTTCGAATATACAATATTTATATATAGTTTTTACAGTGAAATTTTAAGAAATTCTGTTCTTTCTTTGAGTGTCTATTTTGATGGGAGAGGCGACTTTATATTTTCATAGATTATTTTTCTCCCTGTAAAATTTCCATTTATAGTTTCCTCTTGGGGAATTTGACAAAGTTGATGTTGTCACCGGCCCTAGTCCGTTAGTTTGTAGAATCGATCAATTGTTGGTACGTAGTGACATTTTGACACGGGAGAGATGACCTATTGTGATTCAACTCTGTGTAGTGACAACAGTTCTATAGAGGGAGTCTTGGCCGGTGGCGGGGTTGTCGCTGCTTGTACCACTTTTAAATTATACGACGTAAACAGGAGGGAAAATTCTATTCATTTTCAATTAAGAAAACAGTAAAGGATTATTTAATGAATTATATATTTAAATGCATTTACACTATGAGAATCGGGGATCAGGGCAAATCGTCCAGTTCGAAGTTGTTTACAAGTTCTTTTTGTTGTTGTTTTTCCTCATTCCAGCCGCTGCATCCCCTTAGCTCCCGCCGTCGGACTCCCATTGGCTGCCTCGAACTCCTTCTTTTCCGACAATTTGTATAGATCAATATCCACCTAGCAAAATTTCCATCTTTTTTTATAAATTGTGTTTTCAAAATACGAAACTATTATAGACGCGTACGATTCTTTTCAAAAATAAAACAATTTCTACTGCCCCTACTGCAATTTTAAAAATAATCATACGCGTCTATAATAGTTTCGTGTTTTAATAACAGATGGCGCGCTAGTGCATCATAATAAATTGTGTTTAATTTTGAAAAGTTAAAATTGCTATTATAGGCTATAAATAATATTGATTCATTAATAGCGCTTGGAGTCTGTCTGAACAATTTAATGATTACTTTCAATGACAATTTGTCTAATCAACGAATGTCATCTTTGAAGGAATATACCTGCGGCACGACACGGGAACTTAGAAGGAAAAGATTACCCAAGGACTCCCCACAGCGGGGGCTTGTCAACACGAGGGGGCAGATTTTCCCCGTTAGGTGACGAGAGAGTTGGCCTGCGGGTGATAACAGTTCGGGCAAAGCTTTCTTCTCGCTAGCAGTAGAGTTCGTGTCCTCCTTCCTGGGCTTCACCAGTGTCGTCTACCACAACACTCCGCCATACCACTGCCAAGATAGCCAAGTACCTTGCGACATATAGATTTTATGATTGGGGGTCGGTGGAAGGTTGGTCTAAACCGTTGGTTTTTGATCGCTACGACCCGGGTTCGATTCCCGCATTAGCCACTTTTTTATAATAACAATTTAAAAAAAATGCTCCAATGGCCCCCGATTCTTGCAAAAATCAAACCCCACCAGTGAGCGCAAGTAGCCAAACCGGGGTCTGGCACATTTGTAAGTGCAAAGTCAACTGCTTTTCACATGTGTAGACATGTGGTACACTTACAGTAAAAGCAGTCGCCTACTTCTACCCACAATGATTATCTTGGCCTGTACCACGTATACTAGGAATAAGAAAAAAAAAAATTTATGATTTGAGTCAAAAGGCGATCCATTAAATAAGTTTATATAAAAAAGGGCGTACCTGGATCTGTAAAGAATTTTTTTTTACAAAATATTTCGAGAAAGTGCTCCCTCTTTATTAATTTAATGCACAGTAAACTTAATTTACAAATTCTTGTAGATCACATGAAAACAATTTCCAAAACCAAAGTTGTTTTCATGTGATCTACAAGAATCTGTAAATTAAGTTTACTGTGCATTAAATTGATAAAGAGAGAGCAATCTCTCGAAATATTTTGAAAAAAAAAAAAAGGAGAAGTATTTCATGCACCGATTCCAAAAAACGACACCACTAGAAGTAATCTAAGAGGCGCTGAAGTCCTTATTTCCATTGAACGACCAACGTGGCAGAAGAAGAAGTGAGGTGTTAAAATCAGTAGTAAGATTCTCTTCAATAACAGAAACAGAATTTCCTCAAGCCATTGAAGATAGAAAATAACAACAAAATCTACCCCACTTGCCCAAATTGTAGCTTGGTACCTGCAGCTCCAGAACACATTTTGGCTTGCATTAGATGTACTAAACAGGACCTTTGGGAGAGGCCGCTGCTTATCATAAAACAGCTCGAGGAGCATGAACTCATGGAATTGGTGTAATCTTTACAAAGGGGATAAGAAACAACACAACCAGCACAAGCTCGAGGAGCATGAACTTATGGATTTGGTGTAATCTTTACAAAGGGGATAAGAAACAACACAACCAGCACAAGCTCGAGGAGCATGAACTTATGGAATTGGTGTAATCTTTACAAAGGGGATAAGAAACAACACAACCAGCACAAGCTCGAGGAGCATGAACTTATGGAATTGGTGTAATCTTTACAAAGGGGATAAGAAACAACACAACCAGCACAAGCTCGAGGAGCATGAACTCATGGAATTGGTGTAATCTTTACAAAGGGGATAAGAAACAACACAACCAGCACAAGCTCGAGGAGCATGAACTTATGGATTTGGTGTAATCTTTACAAAGGGGATAAGAAACAACACAACCAGCACAAGCTCGAGGAGCATGAACTTATGGATTTGGTGTAATCTTTACAAAGGGGATAAGAAACAACACAACCAGCACAAGCTCGAGGAGCATGAACTTATGGAATTGGTGTAATCTTTACAAAGGGGATAAGAAACAACACAACCAGCACAAGCTCGAGGAGCATGAACTTATGGATTTGGTGTAATCTTTACAAAGGGGATAAGAAACAACACAACCAGCACAAGCTCGAGGAGCATGAACTTATGGAATTGGTGTAATCTTTACAAAGGGGATAAGAAACAACACAACCAGCACAAGCTCGAGGAGCATGAACTTATGGATTTGGTGTAATCTTTACACAAGGGGATAAGAAACAGCAACAACAGAATTTCTAAGAAAATATTTATAGCATATGCAACAGTGGGAAAATGTTCCCCCATTCAAGTCAATGGAAGACCTGGTGATGTCCTTGGCTTCAAGATACTGCCTGCTGCTGGCGGCCATATGAAGCAGCGCAGTGACAAAAGTTACTTTGTACAGTTTACATAAAACAGAGCCTAAATTAAAAGTAACTTAACACACAGAAAAACATACACTCAAAAGTACAACAATAACAAAAAAAAAAGAAATGACGTAAATAAAAACTCACAATTTGTGGTATATATAAAAAATATAGTACTTATCATTTATTGTAGTGTTGATAGGGAGCGGACACACAGGTATGTCAGGAGACCACCAAACACGGACACAGAGAACGACGTCTCCACACAACTCACTCCTGGGCATACCTATGGTCCCTACAAACATGGCCACATTTGTCCAATGACGTGGGAGATCAGTTCACTTAATAAACAAACAACATTATTCCCTCTAAATTCTGAGAAACTAGGTTCAAGACTATGATACGTGTTCCTTCCAGATATAGTTCTATAACCTGTGAAAACTTCATTCAGATTGGTCACATATTGTAGGAGTGTATAAGAAACAAACATATTTCTATTTTATTTGTATAGATCGATTTTAGCAAAAATTCTGACGTGATGGGAAAAATGGAGGTCATTTTTGGAATCAGCAGACACATAAAACATACACCTTTGCTGGTCCCAAGCCCAGATGAAAAAGGAGGGGGAGCAGTAACAAGCTCACTATAAAACCTGGGCTCAGCTGGCCCGGCTGATAGTACCCTGTAAGGGCTCCTAATCCAGGGATACAGGATGAGCAGTGTCTGTACTCCATGTTAGGAGCAGCTGGACATGGTGTCCGTTCTGTCAAATTATATTGACAAATATTTGTATCTTGTGTTAACCCTTACAAAGTAACTTTTGTCAGTTCCTCATATCAGAGGTGGCCATTTCTTTTGGAGCTAAGTCGGCCTGCCACTGAGTAGTGCTCCCAGTCTTAATGACAAAGGTAGACATATTCTACTTCACCCAGTCATGATGGTTGTCATGCTTTACAAGCTTGATACCTTGATATGATTAAGTGAAGATAAGAAAGAAGAAGAAGAGAGGTGGCCATTTCTTTTGGAGCTAAGTCGGCCTGCCACTGAATAGTGCTCCCAGCCTTAATGACAAAGGTAGACGTATTCTACTTCACCCAGTCATGATGGTTGTCAAGCTCTACAAGCTTGATACCTTGATATGGTTGAATGGAGATAAGAAAGAAGAAGTTAAAACTTCTCTTGAATTTTTCTATAATTTCAATTTCATGTTTTATTATTATTCTTATCTAGCCCAATGACCAGGATTTACTCAAGTTTCCCCAAGTGTATATGTATAAAATAAAATGATGTTTTTGGGGGTCGGTGGAAGGCTGGTTAAACCGTTTGGTTTTCGACCACTACGACCCGGGTTCGATTCCCGCATTGGCCATTTTTTCTGTTTAAAAAAAAAAATGCTCCAATGGCCCCCCGATTCTTGCAAAAGTCCAACCCCACCAGCGAGTGCAAGTAACCAAACGGGGCTCTGGCACATTTGTAAGTGCAAAGTCGAACTGCTTTCACATGTGTAGACATGTGGTGCACTTACAGTAAAAAGCAGTCGCTAACTACCCACCATGATTATCATGGCCTGTACCACGTGTACTAGGGATAAGCAAAAAAAAAAAAAGATGTTTTTAAATCTAATAATAATTTTACAATTATGACCCTGCTTCTCCCTAAGTGAATGTTTGCCCAATGAAGAATGCTTCAACAAATATTATCTATTATAGTGATAAGGTGCACAATTTGGATTATAGATTATTAACACAAGGTAATAAGACTAAATCTAAATAAATAAATAGTGTGTGACATTACTGAAGATGGTAACAACACTGTTACCGAAACATCCTCACTATTTATTTATTAGGTCTTATTACCTTGTGTTTATAATCGATTATAATTGTATCTTATTAGCACACTCTAAAGTGAAATAATTAGAAAAACAACAACACAAATGATATAAAGTAATAATAAGTTAATTGGAATCTCCTCATGACTACTAGTGTGATATATAGTGCTAATAAATAACATTTGTTAAAACAATTATTGCCCAACAGTCATTCACTAGGGGAGATCCCAGGCTAAGCATTCAGTCAGTACACTACAACCTCCCTGACAACACCTAATTTCAGAGCCAAGGTGTTCTTTAGGGAGAGGTGTCTTCTGACCAGAGAGTTGCTAAATTGTAAAAAATTGTAATTTTTCAAATGAAAACTGTCCTTTATAGAGAGGTGTCCTCTAGCACAAGTGTCCTCTCGTGGAGGTTCTACTGTATTATAAGTTTATATATATTTGCCTTATTCTGTCTGTTTGTTTGTCTGTTTGTCTGAAGCTCACGGATAGAATGCGCGCTCATTGGCTGCCAGGGAACACGTGTCCTCCCTGCCCCCCTCTAGACAACCCTGTTATTCAAAAACCATACATCCAATCGCCATGAAATTCTGGGATATTATTAGGTATATCCCCGGAAAGGTTTCCGAAAAATAATTTCTTGAATATCTTGAATATCCTTAGAGTTATTTGCAGAATTGTAGATATAACTCGCAAGCAGCGCCGCCATTGCGACGACGGAGATAGGCTTGTTGACCTTGGGTCATCGTGTGAGTCACAGCATGATGCAACAAAAACACTCTCGCGATTTTATTGAAAATAAAACGATATGGTGCCTTTACAATATTATCTTTATTACTATGCAGTTTTCTATTTAGTCAATATACCTAGGTTCATGTTGCAAATGTAATTATCTCTATCGATTTAGTAGGTGAAATGCAAAAATAAAAATAGACATGATGATATCTTTATGAAAATCCACATTTCTAATTTTATATTTTCAAGACACACACAGTGTGGGGCGGGACGTTTCACAAGAGAGACATCCACGGCGCCAATTTATAATTGTAACGAATAGTATTTTAATTAAAACATTACTAAAATATATACGCACTCGGGTAAAACCCGGGCGTTGCCCGGGCCATTCGTCTAGTAAGTTTATAATTCCACAATATGAAAAATGGTTTGTTTATTGTCAAATTTCAGTCTTAAAATAGCTTAGATATATCAATCTATAAATTCAGCTACCTACATTGTCAAATGGTTGTTTATTCAGTAGTTTTGGTGGAGAACAAACATTATCTTGACAAAAATAGATTGTGGTTGGCCCCAAAAATATCCTTAACAAATTGTACTGGGATAAATTAAGGCATCTCCTTATCATGCAATTGGAAGTTTCTAATGGCTTGTACCATCTATCAGAATAAATATCAACTATTTGTTGATTTTTAATTATTCCAGAATTGGCCAAATACCCTTTCTTAATTAATCAAGAAAAGCTAACCATATACGCATTTTGATCATTGAGGTACAGGTTGCACCACGCTGATGAGGGCCAACAGCCTGAAACAGGTACATGGTTAGCTTTTTCTTGATTAATCAAGAATGGGCATTTGGCCAATTGTGGAATAATTAAAAATGAACGAAGCCATCAGCAACTTTCAGTTGCATGATAAGGAGATGACTTAATTAGATATCACTGTAAATGTGAAGAACCCCTGTCTCCAACAATGTTTATTACTATCCCATTGTATAATTATACAAGGTCATGGATCATGGAGACTCTTCATTCTATGTATCACAAGCTAGATTGCTATTTTTGAGTGGTGTGTAATAAAGTTATTTGGAACTGTAGATATAATCATGTTGTTGTTGTTGTTTCTTATCCCCTTGTGTAAAGATTACACGAATTCCATGAGTTCATGCTCCTCGAGCTGTTTTATGATGAGCAGTGACCTCTCCCAAAGGTCCTGTTTAGTGCATCTAATGCAAGCCAAAATGTGTTCTGGAGCTGCAGGTACCAAACTACATTTTGGGCAAGTGGGATAAATTTTGTTATTATTTTCTATCTTCAATGGCTTGAGATGGCCTGTTCTAAATCTTGTTAGTGTTGTTTGATGCTGTCTATTTCTGATGTTCAGAGCTCCTCCTGGGTTCACTCCACTGTACCAACTGTGCTTAGGTGGGATCCTCCAGTTCTTGTTTATTTTTGTTTTGGCTATTGTTTCTATTTCTTTAAAAGCAGTGTTGGGCAAATATTAATTAAAATGATTTATTAAAGATTAACAATTGATTAATTGTTAATTGTAATTTTCACAATTAACAATTAATTAATTGTTAATTGCACTTTTCTAATTAACAATTAATTAATTGTTAATTGCACTTCAATTTAATTGAAAAATAATTTTTTAATGCCCAACACTGCATTTCAGTACCACTCTCTTCTCGAACATGCTGTCCGATGATTTGTGACTCTTTGGCAGATTTGTCATTGTCGCAAAAGAAAAAAGGCGTTCAACTGCAGCTGACGATGGTAAAGGTGTGTTGTATTTAATAAAAACACTTTTTATCTCAGGCAGTGTTGGGCAAATATTAATTAAAATGATTTATTAAAGATTAACAATTAATCAATTGTTAATTGCACTTCAATTTAATTGAAAAATATTTTTTTTATGCCCAACACTGTTTAAAAGTAAGTTTATTTTTCTGTGGCAAGGGTTCTTTTGTGCCTTTTTTCGCTAGCACATCAGCAGCTTCATTGCCTTCAATGCCAACGTGTGAGGGTATCCATTGAAGGTGAATTTTTGAGGTTTTTGAGAGTTTTTGGAGATAACCAATTATGTTCCTGCTTACTTTGTCTCCGAGTTCCCCTGTGTGACTCAAGTGTTGTATGGCATGATAATTAGTATTTCTGATGGATTTTAAGGCTTCATAGATGGCTATAAGTTCTGATCTGAAGACTGAGCAAAAATCTGGGTTTCTTCTGTTCATTTTCTCAATGCCATTTGTGGTTTTGATGAGACAGCCACTGCCAGTGTGTCCTAGCTCGTCTCTGCTACCATCGGTATAGATAGTTATTGCATTTTTAGGAATGTTATTAATTATTTCTAATGATAATTGTTTTAAGTATTCTGGATTTTGGTATTGTTTGTTGGTGGGTTCATTTAAAGTGGCATTAAAAATAACATTTTGTAGTGGTTTGCATAGAGAAATTTTTTCTGCTAAATAATTTTTTTCCACTTTATATTTTAAAAATTCATTTCTTTTGGCCAGGTGTAGAGGGTCTTCTTTTTTGAGTCTTAAATTGGATTCCCAATTAAGTATGTACTTGGAAGTTCTGTGTTTGTTCCCATAACTCTTGATTTTGTTTATATATTTTGGCAGATTGTAGCTTCTTCTATCCTTTAAGGGCATAATGTCTGCCCGTAAAGTACAATATCATTAGGGCAGGTATTTCGAAGACCTGTAATAATTCTAGCTGCACTTAGTTGTATCCTTTCCAGTGATTTTAGATTTGTTTCAGATGCTGTACCATAGATTTGATATCCTTATTCCAGGATAGGTCTAATTAGAGATGCGTAAGTTAATTTTAGTGTGGTTGCATCGGCTCCCCACTCTCTTCCTGAAGATATAATCATAGTTCTGTTTGGTGACAGATTGTGACATCTGACTGCTATGTCAAAAATGATGCGAGTGGTAGACCCTGGTCCTGGTGGGGAATGTGGGATTGAAGAAAAGGAACAGCTTTGGAGGACCACATACAGCGTGGTTAGAGGAGTTTGACAGCAAGTCAGCATGGTCGGTGTGTACCAAAGCAGACATCCCAGTGGATAGCAGCTGTTGGCCTGGCTGGGTTGGTGACTGGACTGTGGATCGCTCTGTGGACATTGGCATGAGTGGGTCTGTCAACAGCAAGGCTGGACATGCACTGTATGGAGCTCTGCAAGTTATATCCATTACACCAAGAATCTTCAGGCGGCAGTTTGAAGGCAAGTATGTTGTTTTGTACCATTGCAATAAAGTGATAACTTTATATACATCATGTGTAGTTTTTGTACCATCCTGATTAGAACACAAATGGTATCTGGGTTTGTCAACAATAATCTCTGAACCAATAATCCACATGTCTCCCAACATAGCTGCAGGAAGTAGCTCCATTAGGGGATGGTAGAGTAATTTCCCCATTGTGTACTTTTGGCAAAAACAAAGTTGTGCTGGAAACCTCACTATACAATGGGGTTTAGTGGACTTTTGTATTTGACACAATAGTTTATGAACCTGTAGATTATACAAATTGCACCAACTTTTTATAAGAAATGCCTGGCCACCCACTTAGGTACTTCTATCTTTTCTGAGGATATTGTAGTTTTTATATTTCAATTTGTATTTTTCATTTAATTTGGTTTCCTGTAAGACTATAATTTGTACCTTGTGGCATTTAACATCAAGACAAATGTTTACAAGGCAACAAGGCACCAAGTAGATAAAACAGACTTTAATTACACAACAGAGAGAGACTAAGTTACAAAAATAGAAACCACTGAGAGCATCTAGAGAGAGAGAGAAAGAAACACTATGAAAGCTACGACTACACACTCATGCCAGGTCCATATCCACTTCCTCCGGGTCTTCCTCAGAGTAAACTGGACTCCCTCTGTGGACACACCACATTTTACCTGAGAATCCAGCCAGAATCTACATATGCAGCTAAAAGTTCTATTGTGTTCCTATAATTGAGGATCTCTGTCGAACAAACCATGCAGTAAGATAGAGGAAGCCATGCGATTAAATTTTATATTACCTTTATACCAGGTCTATTAGTATGAAACGCGAAAATTTTCAGTGAATTCAAATCTTCACCAATTCTATACAACAAAAGATTTTTAATTCAAAGTAATTGCCCTGATTAGCTATACACTTGGACCACTTTTCAGGCAATTTTCGAATTCCTTGTCTGAAAATTTCTATTCCTTTTGAGTCGAACCAGTCAACAAGTCATTTTCGGAGTATGTCTGAGTTCGAAAATTCCTGGTTTTTTGGGGCGTGTCCTAAAGATGTGAAAAGGTGGTAGTTCGACGGCGCTAAGTCTGGTGAGTACAGCAGGTGGGGTAAGAGTTCCCAGCCCAAGTCTTTTATGGTGTTTTTGACCACCGTAGCGTTGTGGGCTGGAGCGTTGTCATGCTGCAGTATCAGGTTGTTGTGCTTTTCACGCCATTCCGGTCTTTTTTCATTCAACGCCTCTCTCAAACTGTGCATTTGTTGTTCGTAGCGACTAGTATTGACCATTTTGCCAGGTTTCCGAAGCTCGAAATATACTACGCCGGTCTGGTCCCACCATATGCAAAGCATTGCCTTTTTTCCGAAGCGATTGGGCCTAGGCGTCTGTTTTGGAAATTGGCCGGGCAGGCCCCACGACTTTTGGCGCGTAGGATTGCTGAAGTGGATCCATTTTTCATCAGAAGTTACGATTCGGTGCAAAAATGACTTCTTTTCATGCCTGGCGAGCAGTCCTTCGCAGGTTAACAGACGCCGTTATTGCTGCCTTTCGCTCAACTCGTGGGGGACCCATCTGGAAAGCTTTTGGGTCATTTCGAGGCTGTTTAAGCGTAGAGAAACAGCACCTTGAGACACCTGGAGCTGTTTTGCGAGTTTCTCCTGCATTTGGGTACTGTCCTCATCCAACAAAGCTTGCAGTTCAGCGTCCTCGAACTTTTGGGGGCGGTTTTCCATGTGGTTCATTATCAAGTTCAAAATCGCCACTTTGGAATTTTTTAAACCACCAGTAACACTGCGATTTACTCAAACGTGGTCGCCGTAAACTTCCTCGAGCATTCGGTGGGCTTCAGTGGCACTTTTCTTCCAGTTGAAGGCGAACAACAAAACTTCCCGCAAATGGGCACTTTTTGGCTCGGAAATCGCCATTTTCCACGGGCTCCAGAAATTTTTCACGATTTGAATTTTTTTAAAACTGCACGCATGCTGATGCCACGTGAGTCAAAGAACAAAACGCCTACAACAGCGCCACCGTCGGCTCAAATAAAGTTGCACAGCGGCCTCTGGCGCCCATTTTCGCGTTTCATACTAATAGACCTGGTAGAAGTGATAAGGCACATTTTGAATTATAGATTATAAACACAAGGTAATAAGACCAAATTCAAATACACAATTATATTTTTTATTTGGATTTGGTCTTATTACCTTATGTTTATAATCAAATATATTTCTTCTAAAATTTGTCAACTTAAAATGCGACTTGACGAGGTATAAAGGTAAAAGGTATAGCATGTGACATTTCGGTAACAGCGTTGTTACTGAAACGTCACATACTATTTATTTATTTGGATTTGGTCTTATTGCCTTGTGTTTATAATTTATAATCCAAATTGTGCCTTATCAAATATAGTGGATTAAAACTTTTTAAAATGTGAAAAAGTAAAATGACCATATTTAGTACAGAAAATATGGAACTCCTGCAAAGTAAATGTTGTTGTCCCAATTCCAACTAAACCAGTGTTACCTGTCCATTACCCCTTCCTTGGTGCTTAGCTGGAGATATGGCACCACATTACCTGAAGTCACTGAGTATGAAGATTAAATGTGTGTGGTTTTAAAATCCTCATACACACATTCTTCTTCTTTCTTATCTCCACTCAATCATTCATGACTGGGTGAAGTAGAATGTGTCTGCCTTTGTCATTAATACTAGGAGCACTACTCTGTAGCAGGACGACTTAGCTCCAAAATAAATGGCCGCCTCTGACATGAGGAACAGACGCCATGTGCAGCCGCTCCAAACACGGAGTACAAGCGCTGCTCATCCTGTATCCCTGGATTAGGAGCCTTTACAGGGTACTATCAGCCAGGCCAGCTGAACCCAGGTTATTTAGTCACACACATCTCCTAAATTTGATGATAAAGTATAATTTGGATTATAGATTAGAAATATAAGTAACAAGAATGCATTAAAACATTTTTAATGGGAGAGATGCCTCGTTTGGTACATCAATCCCAACTTCATGCTGTTTACTGGCCAGAAAACCTGCCTTCACCAGCTTGACCACTTTCTGGCAAATTGAATCAATTCCATAACTTCTCTCATAGGATACAAGAAAATAAGAACAAATCTAAATAAATTAATAGTGTGTGACATTTCGATAACAGCATTGTTACCATCATCAGACAGATTTTATTCTTTTGTCCGATGATGATAACAATGATGTTATTGAAATGTCACAAACAATATTAGGTTTTATTTTCTTGTAGCTATGATCTATAATGCCACTCCTCTCGTAGGATGTTATGAAATCAAAACCACCCCTGTACTGATGAGGTCCATAGCCCAGAACCATGGTTTACAGCTTGTTGTCTAAATATTCCAAAACTGGTGTTATGGCATATCCTTGATCACCACCATAGTGGTCTGTATTGTGGTGATGGACAGAAATGCCTTATTTCAATGATGTAAAAAAAGAGAGAGAGATGCCTCTTCAGCAATACCTGATGGACTTGCATGTGAAGAAGACAATCCTCTTCAGCTTCTTGTTATAGAAGAAGTAATTGAAGGTCCAAAGACAACCTTCATCTCCGAAAGGTTCCAGCTCTGGGTTATAGCTGCAACCACCCACAGGTGAGACAGTAGCTAAAACAAAAATAAACAAGAATTAGAGGATCCCACTTAAGCACAGCTGGTACAGTGGAGTGGACCCAGGAGGAGCTCTGAACATCAGACAGCATCAAACGACACTTGGCCATCTCAAGCCATTGAAGATAAAGAAATAATAACAAAATCTACCCCACTTGCCCAAAATGTAGCTTGGCACCTGCAGCTCCAGAACTAATTGCATTAGATGAACTAAACAAGACCTTTGGGAGAGGCCACTGCTTACCATAAAACAGCTCGAGGAGCATGAACTCTTGGAATTTGTGTAATCTTTACACAAGGGGATAAGAAACAACAACCCACGATGGTTCTGAGCCTCGTGATTTTCCAAAGGATCAGAGGTTATCTCTGTGGAATATATCTGTCCATACAAGCAGAAAGAGCTTTGGTACAGCTAGATCATGCCAAATTTATTTCTATTAACCATGGAGTTAATTCTCCACTAAGTGCTATAATTGCTAAAACACCTAGATCAACCAACTCTATACCATCATCAATAGAATGTAAGATTATTGACCCCAACCTCCTTATAGAGGCATGAGACCAAATTGGGGAACTTTGGAAATGTAGTAAATGAAAGAAATGAGAGGACCAAAAAAAGCATCTGGTATAAATAGATAAGTGAAAAATTATTTTCACTATAATACAAAATAAACTGTCAGCTTCATTGAAATAGAGCAATCCATCCAACTATGTGGGAATAGATTTGGGCCTTATAATTGGAAAGAAAGCTCAGAGTCAAAAACCTTGAAGCTACTAAAAATTGACAAAGACTAAAACTGGTACAGAGATAGTAGCTAATCAAGTTAGATGTCAGCAAGTGTAACAGTACAGAGTGAGTGTAATGAAGAAGGAATAGAATATTAAAGCCATCACCATCATTGCTGTGTATGCCAGCAAGAGTCCCAAAGTGATAATGAATTTCTTAAGCTGCCAAAAATCACTATTTGTCATGTCAAGAAGCAGTTTGATGAAGCTGGCAGTGACAAAAAGGGATCCGTTTTAAGAAAAAACATATAGATTGGACAGTTAGAGACAAAGAATTTGTCAAAAATGTCAAGAGATTAAACAGAGACTCTGAGAAGTCATGAGAAAGGAGATGGGCTTTGACCATATGCTGATTGAGGATGTGAATGATGACAGAAAGGCTGCTCCCCCCACATGACATTTGTGGCATGCTGAAGTTTTTCTTCCTTGATAGAACACTCTTTTACCAGGGTAAAACAGTGAGTTCCAGGAATGATCGTTGGATCTTTAACAACCCCTCAGAGATACATGCCATGATGCACATGTCCTCTGTGATGATCCTTGGTGTCATCGATGTCTCTCTACTTCTATAAGCAGAGCCTCAGGATGAATGCTGACATCAATGTCCTGGGGCCCATTATGAGGACTCGGATGGCTATCACAGTCAAAGGAAGGAAGAAGTATGGCTTCCAACAGGACATAAGGCAAAGACACTGCCGCAACCAACACAAATGTCCCATCACTAAAGTTATAAAAATTTGGTCCCCTAACTCTCCTGATTGCAATGTGTTCAGGGTAATTTGTATCATCAATGTCTAGACATGTGGTGTACTTACAGTGAGAGCAGTGGAAACATTAACTATCAAAATTAGCAAGGTTCTCTCACACCAATGTCCAATTGGGATAAATAACAACATCTTGACACATGGTCAGGGAGATATATGGGATGATCTAGCAGGTAATCAGGGATAAGAAACAACAACAGCAACGGGTTCAAAGAGGCACCTGTAAATGTCGCAATCAGCCATGGAAATCTCTTGGTCAAGGATACTCCACACATGGGGCTGCAGTTCCTTGTACTGCTCGTGGGCTCCAGCGTAGAGGCAGTCATCTATGGCCCGCTTGGCCCACTGCAATCATAACACTGAGTGAGTGCAACTACAACTATAGAGAGGGGGCGCTATAGACAGGTCAATTTTAATGTAAATCGCATAGTACTACGTCTTTAAAATCAGGTGCTATAGAGAGGAAGGCGCTATTTAGAGGGGGTGCTATAGACAGGTTTAACTGTACCTTCCTCAAAACTGAGTACTTTTCAAAATAACACCACTCCCATTCATATGTAATCTCTTGATCACAAAACTCTATATGATTATAACTATGATTTTGGTGACTAAAATGTTCAGGAATGATATATATGCACAGAATAATTATTTAAAATAATCACTACTTTTGGAAAAGTAAAATCCTCTACAATATATATAGGGTAATATATAAAATGGCTTCAGAGTTTCTTGTTTTATTGAATATTTTCAAGCTTTCAGGTTTTGCAAACCATTCTACAGGAGTATCATATTTTCAAAGTTTGAGTATATAATAAAGCAGGAAACTCGGAGAAACTTTTTATTTATTATTCTAATATACAGTACAACTACCTCCCTGTAGAGGACAACACCTAATTGCAGAGCCAAAATTTCCTTTAGGGAGAGATGTCCTCTTACCAGAGAGTAGCTAAATAGTAAAAATTTTGCAAATGAAAACTGTCCTTTGTGGAGAGGTGTCTGCTAAAGGGAGGTTCTACTATATTTACAAAATTAATTAATTGTATAAAATTGTTTCAATACTGGAGTATTTACCAATTGCTAGTCAGCAAAAGAAGTTTTCAGTTACATCCAAAGTTATACCGAGTAAAACCATTAAAATTGCCATCCATTGTGTGATAAATGGCAATTATTATTTTGGGGGATATGATTCCTATAATATATTGCTGTGAACATAATGCAGCTACACACCCGGCTAATGTATCAATCGTCTGTTCTCCATAGAGGCTACACTCCATGTCAGGAGACCAAAAGAAGCAAAGTTACACTGAGTTGTACTTCCAGGTCTTCAGACCAACAGCACTCCTCTTTCCTTCTCCAGGACATCTTAGAATGCTCAAATTTAATGGAAAAATCAAAACATTCCGAAATGCCCCAAAAGCGATTCCCAGCCAGTCCTGAACATCCATTGAATTGTATCAAATCCTCTAAAAAAAACCTCTGGGATAACCCCAAGAAAAACTGAGACAATGGGACCTAATGGAGATTGTTTAAATGACTTGAGGAATAAGCAACAACAACAACACATTTATATTTTATTCCATTTTTTTTTAATTAGTGAACATGTCATTGTAAAATTTGTTACAAAAATATTTTTCACTGATATATATTGGGAGTATAAATAAGTTCATGTGGTTTTGATAAAGATGGTGCTACTAGTTTATTATTTTATTGTTTCATCTGTCAACACCATTATTTTTAAGCATCATCATAAGGCTTCCTTTTTCAGTAACCCTCATTTCTCTGAAGTCTAAACAACCTAGTTTCTGTTTGCTCCTAAAATGTCAACTTTTGTACCAAATAATGTGTGTTTTTTTGCAGGGAGTTTACTTCAATATGAAGAAAAAGGCTACTGAGAGTCATTGTATTTTAGTGGAAGTTTATGATAACTATGCTCTAGCTGAATGAACCTATCAGAAGTGGTTTGCACAGTTTAAATGTGGCAATTTTGATTTGAAAGACAAAGAAAGACCCGGAGCACGACCAAAGTTTGAGGATGAAGAATTAGAGGAAAGGCTTGATGAAGATCCAACACAAACACAAAAGTAACTCGCAAAAACACTTGGAGTCACTCAACCAGTCATTTTTCATTGTTTTAAAGAAATGGGAATGATCCAAAAGATAGGAAATTGGGTGCCGTATGAACTGAAGCCAAGAGACGTCGAAAACAGTATTTTTTTTTTTTTTTTTCACATGTGAACAGTGCTCCAACGTCAAAAAAGAAAGGGGTTTTTGCATGGAATTATATAGGGTGATGAAAAGTGAATTCATTAAAAATCCAAAGCAACGGGCAATGTATGGATACCCTGGCCTTGCCTCATCATCGACGGCCAAGCCGAATATTCATGGCGAGAAGATTATGCTGTGTATTTGGTGGGACCAGCTAGGAGTGGTATATTATGAGCTGCTACAGAGGAACGAAAGGATCACAGAGGAGGTCTGCCCAAGACAATTGATGTGTTTGAGCCGAGCATTGCGAGAAAAATGGCTGCAATACACCAATAGTCACAACAAACATGATAATGCTTGGCCACATGGTTAATTTAGAAACAGGGACAGGACCAATTTGATCAAAATTTCATGTCTTTTTAAACTCAATCAAATATTCCATGAATCATATATATATTATGCACCAGACATGTTTTGTAAAACATATGCAAAGGACTACTAGTTGCAGAGCCAAAGTGTCCTTTACTGATTGTATATATATATACAAGCCCAATGTTCCAATTTTTCATGGAAAGGGCTGTAGTGAATTGCAGAAATTATGGAATGAAAAATATAAGGTTGATATTCAACTTGTTCAATTTTATTCATCAACCAATAAATGACAACTATTTTCTAGAAGGGAATTTGTTTCTAGAGATGATGGCTTACATCAATGACCTCCCTGAGCTACCTCCAAATTAAAAATGAGCAGATTTATTGATCCAGTGAAACCAGGTGTCTCCAGAGGAGGAGTTATGGGTAGGTTTCTATTGTCCTACATGAGTTTCACCTAAGGGAATTAGAAAAATCTTCTAAGAAAGATATTTTAGTGGGGGTGGGGAGGGGGGTTAAATATAGATAGAGAGGGAGAGTGTCTGGGGGAGATCCTGCCTTTGTCTGCTATACAGAACAAAAACACCTCTCTACAAAGGACAGCTTTCATTGCCAAAATTACCAGGTTTTAGGTTCACAGACTGTCTGTTTCCAAGTGGCAGACAAGTGCAGGTGGTGAGCCATGAAAAAAGAGTTTGCTCTTTGAGTGAGCAATTTGAATTCAAGCCTTAAAAAGAACGATCTTGCCCATCAACTAAGGCAAATACAATTCCATGTATTATTTATAAAAGATTTATTATACAAGATAATAAGACCTAATCCAAATAATTTAATACTGTGTGACCTTTCGGCAACAGCATTGTCACCATCATCAGAAAAAAGAATAAATCATTTTATTCTTTTGTCTGATCATGGTGACAATGCTGTTGCCGAAACGTCACACACTATTAAATTTTTTGGATTAGGTCTTATTATCTTGTATTATAATCTATAATCCAAATTGTGCTTTATCATTTTAAGAGATTTATGTTTAAAAAGAGTTTAAAAGTAGGGAAGAAAAGATTTAAGGATCAGAGGTGTGATAGATTATATATTAAAAGAACATATCTTAATTGAGTGTTGCTGATGACCCATCTATCAAATCTACCATACCGCTGTAATATTGCATTTGGCTGGTTTCCTGTTATACTGATACTGAAGCTGACCTCTTGGAATGGTATTTTAAATGAACTATGGATATAAGCTTTGTGTGAAAACAGTAGAAATACATAGAATTATAAAGTAGAACAACCCTTTAGCGGACACCTCTCCACAAAG
The DNA here is from genome assembly GCA_030710605.1 of Cordylochernes scorpioides. NCBI lineage: Eukaryota > Metazoa > Arthropoda > Arachnida > Pseudoscorpiones > Chernetidae > Cordylochernes > Cordylochernes scorpioides. Next base: position 104,711,603 of record CP092868.1, on the reverse strand, counting down.
GACATTTTTAATTTGCAAAATTACCATTTTTACAATTTAGCAACTTTCCAGTAAGAGGACACCTCTCCCTAAAGGACACTTTGGCTCTACAATTAGGTGTTGTCCTTTACAAGGAGGTTTTACTGTATAAAATGCTTCAAGCAATTTCTCTTCGGCAAACATCAAGTAGTCTTTTTAGAGTAAGGGCAGTAGAGAATTTCTAAAATAATCCTACACATCTAAAATAGTTTCTCTTATAACAGATGGTGCACTAATACGTCATGTTATAAATGGCCTAATGTTTCCACCAGTGCTGCCTGGAATGTCTGAATTGTACAAGGAAGCCAAGAGTTCTTGGTGGATGACCAATTCAGATATACAGTAAAACTTCCATTAGAGGACACTCCAGCTAGAGGACACCTCTCTCTAAAGGTCAGTTTTCATTGTCAAAATTATCCTTTTTACTATTTAACAATTCTCTGGTAAAAGGACACCTCTCCCTAAAGGACACTTTTGCTCTGCAATTAGGTGTCCTTTACAGGGAGGATCTACTGTACCACCAAAGAATGAGTCCTATATTGTGAAGTTTTAGATAAGCTGCAGAGAGTAGCAAAGACAGCACTCACATTGAAGTCAGGCACCTGGCTGAACTCCTCGCTGTGGGCCTGGCTGAAGTCATAGTCGGGGCAGAAGGAAGCGTTCAGCGTGGCGATGAGGTAGAACAGAGTCTTGTTGCTGATGGTGCCGGCAGACACACTGGGGCTGCAGCCGGGGAACACGAAGCAGTGCTCTGGTGGACTGAGGGCCTGCTCCTCATATTCCTTCCAGTCCTCCACCATCTTCACCTTGTAGAGCTTCTTCTCCTCGGCCACCAGCTTGCAGGAGTAGCTCTCCAGTCTGCCCACCACCACAGTGTCTCACTATATTCCACCTAGTACAGGCTGCAATCCCAAGTTGACATTATACATACAAAACACAAATTGGATTAATTAATTCTTTTTTTATTTATCCCAAGTACACATAGTACAGGCCATTGTAATCATGGTGGGTAGTTAGTGCACCACATGCCTACACATGTGAAAAGCAGTTCGACTTTTGCACTTAAAAATGTGCCAGAGCCCCGTTTGGTTACTTGCATTCGCTGGTGGGGTTAGACTTTTGCAAGAATCGGGGGCCATTGAGGCTTTTTTTTTTTATTAGAAAAAAGTGTCCAATGCAGGATTTGATCCCGGGTTGTAACGGTTGAAAACCAATGGTTTAGACCACCATTCCAATGATCCTCTCCCCGGAAGAATTAGAGAGGTGAACAAACCAAAATAGGTCCAAATTAGAGATGGGATATTTCATTATTTTTTCACATGTTCAACGTATTTACGCAAGTTTAGCCTTAAATATCCATTTCTTGGTTTCTCAAAAAGCCTCTGGGACCAAAACATTTTTAGTAACAATGGTACAGTTTGCACCACGCTGATGAGGGTCAACAGCCCTAAACGTATTCGTGGTTGGCTTTTCTTGATTTATCAAGAAAATAAGTTGGCCAAATATCAGGGAACATGCTAAATCAACCTTTAGTTGATTTCTGTTCCACTATATAGCGCTCTGCCATCTAAAAAGCTCATGTGCTCGTGGTCAGGATATGCCTTTTTTGATTTTATTATCTATTTTGGTATAAGAGCCTAAGCAAGATAACAATGGCCATAGAATAAGGTGTACTAGCTCATTGAACCAGCAACACCTTGTTCAGCACAATACCCACTGCAGATACCATAACTGCTTAAATAGGTCTGCACTGGTGATGGAGGTACAAGGACACCTTTAAACAGAATGTGATATATAATGGAATAATGAACAAATCTGAAAACACAAGAGAGAGATTGAATATACTTTTATTAATCGTACATATAAGATTTTTTTTTCTATTGTTTTTTCATGTGTTAAGCATATTTACACAAATTTGGCCTTAAATACCCATTTCTTGGTTTCTCGGGAAGCCACTAGGACCAAAAAATATTTTTGGTTGCAGTGGTTACAGCCTACTCCAAGCTGACGAGCGCCAACAGCGCGAAACACGTTCGTGGATGGCTTTTCTTGATTTATCAAGAAATTGGGTTGGCCAAATATCAGGGAACAAGTTAAATAAATGTTTAGTTTATTTTTGCTCCACTAGATGGCGCTCTGCCATCTAAAAAGCACATGTGCTCGTGGTCAGGAGATGCCTTCTTTATTTTTAATATAAGATTATATAGGGCTAGGATTTTATAGAGAGAAAAAAAAAAATTATAAAACAAAATAATTACAAATGTATCAGACGAATCCCACTGGGTGTCATCTCGTTCAATATCGAATTCTGTCCTGAAGTCCGACAGCCTCTTGCCTAGGTCAGAGTCCCCGACATTGCCATGTCAAGGAATTTCTCCAGAGCAGAGTTCTGCTTGAGCGAGAGAAACTCAAGAAGGTCCTCCCTCTTAGTTAAGGATACAACGGCCATCTTAATTTTGCTCCTAAAAAATCTGTATATATATATAGAGAGAGAGAATGGTCCCAAAACATAGCTGGGAGACCAGAGTAAAACAATGCTTGATCCTGTATCACACATGGTTTAATACATCCATAATTGCGGGGATTGAAGTAAACATGGATTCAACATCTAAAGATATAATTCTTTGATTTCCGATAATGCACAATTTGGATTATAGATTATAAACACAAGGTAATAAGACCAAATCCAAATAAATAAATAGTGTGCGATGTTTCAGCGTTGTTACCATCTTCAGACAAAAGTACTGAATGAGAAATTTTACCACAGCATGTTTCAAATGATAATACTTTAAATAAATTGTAGGATTAAAACTCTTAAAATCACGATCATTAAAAAACAAAAATAAACATTAAGAGGAGCTTCTTGTGACACAAGAAGCTCCTCTTAATGTTTACTTTAAATAAATACTTTAAAACATGCTGTGGTAAAATTTCTCATTCAATACTTTTGTCTGAAGTTGGTAGCAACACTGTTACCGAAACGTCACACACTATTTATTTATTTGGATTTGGTCTTATTACCTTGTCTTTGATTTCCATTTAGCTTCATGTCAATAATTACTTCCTTGAATTCATAGGAGTTAACAATTTCATTAAAATATTGGTAGATATTTAATTGTTGTGCTAACCATTTTGCCAAGGCATATGTTTGGTGAAGGTCTATTGTTTACTATTGGGTGTAATGAACAGTTAGGCTTGTGGTGCACCATACATATGCCTTGTGGCAAAATGGTTAGCAGAATTAACAATTTACCAGTATTTTAATGAAAATGAAATTGTTAACTCATATGAATTCAAAGAAGATATTATTGACATGAAGCTAAATGGAAATCAAAGAATTATATCTATAGATTTTTCAAAAAGAATCTTACGCCTTTAAAATAGTTTCGAATTTTGATATCAGATGGTGCGCTAGTGTATTATATCTTTAGATGTTGAATCCATGTTTACTTCTATCACTATACCCACAATTATGGATGCATTAAACCATGTAATGAAAGATACAGAAATAAATAATTTGCCAAAATCAGAATTTGTAATGCTTGATCCTCTAAAATGGCACCAAACATTCTGCATACACAAACAGGAATCCCAATCTATTGAAGAACAAAAGCACAACTACCTCAGAACATTGCTGTGTTGAATGCAGCAAATCTACCTAAAGGCACTACTGGAAGGCAAGTAAATTATTACCAAAAAATGATATATAGAACTTTTACTACTTATATAAAGGTATCAAAAATGTGTTACCATCTTCAAACCATCTTCTGTTACCAAAACATCACACTCTATTTATATATTTGGTCTTATTACCTTGTATTTATAATCCCTAATCCAAATTGTACCTTATCACATATATTTAAGTAGTAAAAGCTCTCAATATATCAAGTGTGATACTCATTTATGCTGCAAAAGTGGCAATGCACTGCTTTAGGTTGGGTTTGCTGAGGATAGGTTGTTTAAAAAAAATAAATATTTTCATTGAGAGTAAATTTGCTTATTCTTTCTTTTATATATTGTATCTTACATTTAAAATAAAAATAATAAAATAAGTTTATTAAGCAAAATTTTTCAATAAAATTTTCAATTTCTAAAATTGATTTTCGAGAAAAATATAATAATAATATTACATACCTTGTAATAATTTTTGAAACTGATGTGTCAAAAGTGAGAGCAGAACTTATTCTCTCCAAAGCAGTATTCTCTAAATACTTCATCTTTATATACAAATCTTTGAAAAATAAATGCTGAAGATTTAACAATGACAACAACTCTTCAAAATGCTTCTGGGATGTATTAAAAATGCTTTGGGGAATATCTTGAATACCGTTTTGAAGTCAATAATATCTTGCATTACAGAATTAAAGGACCTATTTATTATTATCATGGAATGAAAAAAGATTCTCTCTTTTGGTTTTGGTAGTTTTTTAAAAATGGTTGACATAAATGTCAACAAAAAGTGCGAAATGTCCTTTTTGTATGCACTTGAATTATGAAGAATATATTCTACTTTTACTATTTATTTTATGAATATATTTATTATTGAAAGGGGTTTAAAAAAAGGATTAATAATTATTTTCAAAAATTGAAAGGATTTATTTTGCAGAAAGATAAATTGAGATACAAAGATGCTGGGTTACCAGATGATCTTCGTTTTTTTATAAGCGCTAAAATTAGAGTATTTATTTGAAAAACTATTGATCTATAAAATTATATATTTATTTGGTTAACCGAGGTTCCTGGAGTATACAAAAGTCTCCAATTTCCTATAATATATCTATAAATTGAGTTATTTGCACCATTTATAAGAGGCCTATCATTTATTTAAAAATGTAAAAGTTGAACTACTAATACAAAGCGCATAAATTTTAATCCTTTAAAAATTTATAAGAAATAATGGTACTTCAGTAACCTGGAATAATAAAATATATTAAGGTTTATAAGATTCATCATTTAATTTATCACACACAAGGACATTTTGGGATTCAAGAAGAATATTTTTGATTTGGTAGAGAGGGAGAGATTTTGAGGTTTAAAAATATTTCATTAATATCATACAAGTCAATGTGGTAGCATTGAAAAAATAATATATAATAAAAAGAATTTAAAAATATAAAAAAGAAAATATATAATCCCTATATATATATAAGCCAGTGTATGTATGTATGTGTGTATCTATGTCGGCTATACACGTCCACAATACGTAACTAATCTGACTGAAATTTTAACAGTATATAGAGTAGAATCTGGAAAAACTTAAAGTGAAAATTTCAGGTCTCTATCCCGAATATTCTTCGAGTTATTTGCAAATTGCTTTGCAAATTTGCCTTTTCGCTCGCAAGCAGCGCCTCTAGCGGTGAAGATGGGAGGTAATATCAGCTGACCTAATGTACATGTAAAACGTGTTTTGACAGGACATAGAGAAAAATCTGGAAAAGATATTTATCGGATTTTTAGCCAATAAAAAATAAAATTGACAGGTTCTGGGCAAAAATGTAGAGGCCACTTCTGGGACCTCCACAAAGTCACCCACAGAATCAAGGAAAAGCCGGTGGACAATGAAGCGGACTTCGAGAATTCTTCTCTGTAAAAAACCAGCCCATCTCTTCACCTCCTTTTTTATTTCTAGTTTTTTTTTTTAAATAACATATAGTACTATAATAAATTTTCCTTTTATTTTAAATAAGCAGTTATTTTTGGGCTTTCTATTTTTTAATTAATATTTTTAAATTAATATTTCGAAAGATAATTTTTTTATTATAATTTTATTTTTTTTAAATGTCTTTCTTATCACAGATAAAGATTTATTTTTAATTTTTTAATTTTTGTTTGGTCACCCTGGGAGGAAAAAGTTAGGGGCAAGCAAGTTTTTGGGGGGAGCTAGTCAGTGGTAGATAAGATAGTCACGAGGAAGTTTTAGTGGGGGGGCGGTGCTGGTTAGAAAAAAAGATAAGAGAGTAGGGAAGCTCGTAAAAATGTAGTCCTAAAAGAATTTTTGGAAAGGGGTTACCAGCCTTCCAGCTGAAGCACTAAAGTTAAGTATTTTCTTTTTATAATGATTTTTTTGTTTAAACAGGTATACATATGTAAACTTTCCCACTCAATCGTCATTGCATATTTATTTATTTTTTTTCTTATCTTTGTGTTTTTCTTTTGGTCAAAAGAGATAAATAAATATATAATGTAAATTTAACCAGAGTTTATGTCCTTCCTTTTTTTTTTAACCCCAGTGCGTGCAGGATACACGCAAACTATATATCTTTTTATAGCAGGATGTGTTATTTTTGTGAACTCCCTGAGAAAGAAAGAGGCTCATGGATATCAGACAATAGCGTCAGATATCCCCCTCATCAATGGCGCCCAACGTGGGGCCGATCAGTTCCATTATGGCCACGAAAAGTTCACGGTAAAACAACACCCTGCTGTTTAAAAACATGTAACCTGTAAAATCCTGTCTAAAGCAAAAACTAATATAATTGTGTGCTAGTTGGAGGCTGCGGAAAATCTAGTAAAGAATGGGAAAGTCCACGAGGCGGCCAACCACGTGGAGAACGGATCCCGCCATTTTCTTTTTTAAGGTAAGATTTGATACATTTGTGGTAGTGCCTTTTTTTTTAAATATTAGATAAACGAGCCATATTTTTTTAATTAAGCCAAATAATATGCTAGAAGGCCGCAGTTGTCCACTTACAAGTAGTTTTTTAAAATTTACAGTAATGCCAAATTTATATTTAAAACTATTTGTACTATGTGTAAAAAGATTTTCGCATAAAAATAGAACGTCGTTTTTTTTAGCCTATTGTGTAACATCATATTATATATTTTTTAAATTAATACAATTGAACATTGGAAATCATTGGGATTAGGCGTTCGACGTCAAATTTTACATATAGCAATTATAAGTAGTGGCTTAAAAATATGTACAGTCAGCACTTTCGCCTCTAAATGTACATCCTGCAGAATCTATTAAACTTGATGTATTGGTCTTTATTGCAAGCAGCTTATTTGTATCGGTCAGGTAAAGTTGGTTTTCTTCCCTTGGATCAGAAGTTAATGGACATTTTATCAGAAGGTGTTCAGGGGTTTGTTGTTAGTTTCCACAAGTACATGCAAGTGAACCAATTTTGCCAATTCTAAACAAATATGTGTCGAGGTCACCATGTGTCCAGTATAAAAATTTTGAACGTTATAGAAGTTGGGTTATAACTTAAAACACTACATCATTTTGTAATCTATCTTTTAAATCATATATTGTCAACACCAGTAATTTTTTTAGCAAGATACACTAGTTTAGAGTATAATTTTTTTTTGTTTATTAGTTAACAATCTTAAAAATTCCGTTATACTAGCTGGTAGATAGAAAATTACAAAAAAAAATTTTAGCGGGGGGGGGGGGGGGGGGGGGGGGAAATGCAAAGAATCTGAGAAACCATGGGAAAGCAAATAAAGATATCAATCAATGTCAAATTCTAGACTTCCTCCCCCGCAAGTTTGATTGACAAGTCGGCGAGACACTAAGGGTTTCAAGAGAACCGCCTTTCCCGTCTACAGGGAAATTTCTAACAAAGACAGTCTAGACCAAGCGTTTGGTGGGAAAGGTACGTTTTTTTGAAAGGCTTAGCCTTTAGGCTTGGCACTATGCCTGCCACATATTTCTTCCATTTCTTTTATTTATCTATTCATTTTAATTTAGTATAATATTCTAATAATATGCCAAATATATTTAAAAACAATTTTTGTAAAAGTCATTGGGACAAGATAATATTTATGGATGCCAGTAAAATGTTTTATTACCATTTAGATTACAGTTATGTATAATAATTTATTTTCTTCATCATTTATTTTAATTTACTTCCTTTTTATATATTTTTAAGTTACTTTAGGTCATGCAAACAAGACGTTTGCTCAATTATAGTTTTAGATATAAACGTGTTCCAATTTTTATTTTAACAGTGTAGATGATCTCTTAAACCGGTCTTGTAATTTATTTTAATGCATGGGAATCTTAAACTGGTATTGTAATTTTCTTTCATTGTCAAGCATAGTAGCGAGTACGCAAAATAGTGTTTTATAATTCTGTAGAATTGTATATTCTCATTTGTAACTCCGTGGAGGGAAATGCGTGACAACAGTATAGCGTTTATTGACAGAAAAACCTTCTGTGTATAGATTACTAGCCTTTTTTTTTCCAGTCACCTTTGATTATATTTTTTTGCATGTGTCACGCACATTACAAATAGTACGGCATATAGTTTTATCTCTCCCATTTATAGGTGCATTTATATTTTTTTATTATTTAGTTATTATCATATTCAATCTAGTAGCGATTTTTAGTGAAATTGTTGTTTCTTTTCTTTAGCTCCAGCCAAAGATCAAATTAATTTTATATATAACCTGTGTCCTTTGGAAATTAGTGACTCTATTTCGGAATACGAACTTAGCAGTTTACCAGATATTTGGTTTTGATAACCTTAGATAAACAGAGATAGAGAGTATTGCACCTCGTGTGTGTTTGCACTTGACTGGTTTTGATAAGCCTTTCCAGAAAACCTTATCTTCAGATTGTATGGCAGCAGAGGCCTGTAACAAAAAGAAAAGCTTAATAGTATCATAGCAGACTTTTAAAAAAACTCGTTTCGACATCGGCTTTCGTAGTTTTATGAAATGTGACGTTAGGCATTGGTAACTGGTAGCAAAGACCACATTTCTGGGAGGTCGGGAATAGGCCTTGAAGATTTAGGAGGGTATCTTGCGTAGTCTTAAACTATGGATGTTGGAGAATGTAATTCTGCCTACAAATTTGTATACTATTAAATAGGATTTAAAGATACTTACGAAGGTGGACGTGAGTGAATAACGACATAAAACAATATCCCGATGGACGCCACCGCGCGCAAAACCACGTGGCATGAACCAGTTGAAGAGTGGGTCACTGTGGTAGGATGTGGAGAGAATCATCTGAAATATATGCATCATTTATAAAGTATAGATTTAATCTATATACATCCACCTGCAGGCTGATGCACCAATTTCGCTCAGAATTTCCAAGATTGATTAACCGGCATGCCGAGTTAACCTACGCAAGATGTAGTTATGCCAAGCTCGCCCTGTTCAGATGTGTCTAGGCTCGGTTCACCTCTGTCATTCCACGAGAAACCACTGCGATAGCCATGTCTTAACGAGATAAATGTTTAGCACCATAACGAGATATATATATTTTAGCATGCAATTCTGCAATTTAGTGAGACTTCAATAGGAAAGTGTGCTGTATCAAACCAGGTCAAGTCAATATACATAATATCATCGAAGGTGTAAGAGAAATTAGCCTGCAATTGATAAAATTTTGAACTACCGCGTAGTGAGCAAACGTAGTCCCTAGCAGAACAAATAGGTCAATCTAATATAATGATGTCTAATCAATTTTATTTTTAGTTAAAAGGAGGTCCAGGCTGGACTAAAGAAAAGAACAATATAGTAGACCCTGATATATATAAAATAAAATGCGTATAAAACAAAACCCTCCCCATAGATAGGCACTCTAGGTAAATTTAAAAAAAGCTGTATAAGAAACAGTCAGTTCATAAAATTTTAGTATGTATTAGGTGGGAGAGAACAAAACTGAGCAGAATTTTCCTTTATAGAATTTTTTTTTTTCATGAAACTTTAAACTTTGAATTTTTTTTTAAGTGTAGTGTGCATATTGTAAGTGTAGACAATCAGTCTTGTTTAATATTAACAATTAGGTGTAGACTTTGTGATGTGAGCGGTGGCCATAGTCACTGACATGATGTAGTGTGAAGAGAGTGCATGTATAGAAAGCGTAAGTTCGTAAAACTTTAATATGTATCAGGAGAGACCAAATAAAGCAGAATTTTTTTTTTATATAGAATTTTTTTTTGAAACCTTAAGTTTTGAAATTCCATGTTAAAATTTTTAAATTTCTCTCTCAATGCATATTATAAGTATAGACAATCAGTCTTGTTAATACTTGGCAATTAGGTGTAACCAATTTGGCACAAATATTCAAGTCTAGGGTAATTTTGTATTAAGATTAGATTTAAATAGAATAAGATATTATTTGACCAAAAGAAGCGACTGGAAAACCAGAACGCTCTTGAGTGGCTATTAGGTGATAACTTCCCAGTTATGAACAACGAGTTAGTACTTCAGTATGGTGCATAGTTTACAGTAGGATCGGTGGCGCAAGCAGCTGAATAGATGTATAGGTATAGCTGGGCGACATCAAGTTTACTCCAGAGCCACACAACAACTCCAGGAAAAGATGTACTGCCGAGGTCTGAGTAATGTTTGGCGGCGAGCTGTTTGTGTTCTTAGTGACGTCCAAGGTTGAGTATACGGGAGCCTGACGCTCAATAATCCCTTGGATTGAGATTAAGTAGACATAGACAATCAGAAGCCAGGTAGTTTAGAGCAGTGGTGCAGTAGAGTGTAGGTTTCCACATTAGTACATATATCGGTTGGGTATATACAGACGCCCTTTAATTCCATATCCTAGAACTATTGCGTGTTGCCTACAGTCAACAGGCAGAATAAAGTTATTGCACTAGTGGTGTAGAGTGGTTACTGTGACTGGAGCGTGTTTGAGGAGAGAAGGTCAGTCAATAGGATCTTATCAGTGGAGGAAGCGTCTCCAATTGTTTGTCGCCTTCATGAGTTGAATGTCCTATTCTTTGTCGCTCTAATTAGTAAATTGTCCTATTAAATTATCTTTGCAGTGGTACTAGGTGTTGAGGCAAAGACAATTTAGGGACTTTTGATATTTATAATTATTTTAAGGTTAGGTTAGCTTACAGTTGAGACTGATATCAGTCATTGAATATGAATAGTTAGTAAGAGATTGTATGAGGCATAGGTTAATTTATATTGAAGGGCATTTAGTTCCCAAGTTTTATTAAATATTTTCTTTGATTTCATGATGTCCTTGAAGCTAGTTATTGTTAGGGTAAATTTAGCAATGATAATTGAGGTATTTTGGCGTTTATAGCAATTTTTAATCTTAGTTTGTATGCATACCGCGATTGATAGGGGGGAGGGTGTATGAAAGGATTGGTATAATGAATGTGTAAAAAAGTCTAAAAACTATTATATTGTTAGACCAAACTACGAATTTAGAATAGTGTTAGGGAATTTTAATAGGATCGATTTTATTTTGATTTCAAATTTGTTAGGGATATAAGCCTCTCGGGACAATGCAATTCTCAAATTAGAAAATAGTCGCTCCATTTTGTTAGGCTTCCTTCGGGAATATGAGTTTATTTTTGTTAACTTTTGATATGTGTGAGACTTTGGTGGACTTAGCGGGTTTTCACCGGCGCACCAGATGACTACATACAATTCAATTAAATCAATGTAGGGTTTGATAACTGGGTGGTATCTGGTTGCAAACCCCAGTAGGGGAAGTGTGCGCTATAGGTATGCTTCCTTCCATACGGATAACGTTAGTGGTAAAAGACTGAGTTAGGGTGGGTTTTGCAAGTCAGGGACTTGATCGGTTCTATGCGCTGACCCATTTGTTGGGTATGATACCATTAATAGGTACGCGCGAGGTTTCGTAGTGTCTTCAGATGACTGACACGAGGACTCTTCGGCGAGGGTATCAATAAGTGCAGAATAGGCCAGTTAATCACGCCACGGGCTTTGTGCTGGACGTGAGGTCTTTGGCATTTCGGGCTTTGTGCTGAATGTCGTATTTACTCATGATGAGTTGGATGATGTGTTCATCCTGAAGAACCAACTCGGCCCAGTCAGTCTTTATAAAGGACTCCCTACCAGACGTACTATGGTAGTACATTGATAAAATACTATTTATTTTATTTTTATTAGGTATTAAACAAGTTTAAAACTTGATCATGTTAGTTTAAATTAGTTAGTAGCAAACCCATATAGAATTGGACATGTTTCAACGAAAAAGGCATGGAACTGATAGAGATAAATTTTGACTGACAGGCACCGGGTCAAGTCTGATGTGAACTCACCAGTTTTTTTTTTTATTCATTATAGGTCTTTCATTCTATTTTTTTATTTTGTTTGAATTCATTATAGTTCAAGCTTGAATTCATTTGGCTCCCTTATTTATTTATTTAATTTTGTCTAAATTCATCATTGGCTTTCTTATTTATTTAATTTGTTTGAATTCATTATTGGTTTTCTTATTAATTTTGCTTTAATTCATTATTGGTCTTTTATTTATTTATTTTAGTTTTGAATTCATTATTGGCTTTCTTATTTACTTAATTTTTGTTTGAATAAATTATTGGCCTTTTATTTATTTAATTTTGTTTGAATTCATTATAGTTTAGGTTTGAATTCATTATTGGCTTTCTTATTTACTTAATTTTTGTTTGAATTCATTATTGGCCTTTTATTTATTCAATTTTGTTTGAATTCATTATTGGTTTTCTCATTTATTTAATTTTGTTTGAATTCATTATTGGCTCTTTTATTATTATTATTTTGGTCACTAAGCATTATTATTTTTAAACTAGTAGGCATGCACCTTCCCACAAATGTGTCAAATCTTACATATAAATAGATGTATATATGTGTTTATAACCCTTGTGTTCCAGGCACCCTAAGACTCCGGATATACCTATCACAATACTATCCGTGTCACAGAGTGGAATTAAAAAAAAAAGCCAGTCTTGCATTCAACTGGCGAATAAATAGAATGCATGGCGCCCTTTGTTTTGACATTTTTTTAAATTTTAGACAGTGCTATTGTTTCCGCTAATCCAGAGCATTCCCCGACCTCCATTTTTTTGACCCCGGAGATTTGCCTTGCTCCCTCGCAAGCCAGAGCATCCATGACCTCCACTTTTGACCCCGGAGATTTGCCTTGCTCCCTCACAAGCCAGAGCATCCCTGACCTCCATTTTTTTGACCCCGGAGATTTGCCTTGCTCCCTCGCAAGCCAGAGCATCCATGACCTCCACTTTTGACCCCGGAGATTTGCCTTGCTCCCTCGCAAGCCAGAGCATCCATGACCTCCACGTTTGACCCCGGAGATAGTCCTGCTCCCTCACAAGCCCAAATCCCGTGGTCTTGGCGGGGAAGGATTGTAGAGGCCACTTCTGGGGCCTCCACAAAGTCACCCACAGAATCAAGGAAAAGCCGGTGGACAATGAAGCGGACTTCGAGAATTCTTCTCTGTAAAAAACCAGCCCATCTCTTCACCTCCTTTTTTATTTCTAGTTTTTTTTTTAAATAACATATAGTACTATAATAAATTTTCCTTTTATTTTAAATAAGCAGTTATTTTTGGGCTTTCTATTTTTTAATTAATATTTTTAAATTAATATTTCGAAAGATAATTTTTTTATTATAATTTTATTTTTTTTAAATGTCTTTCTTATCACAGATAAAGATTTATTTTTAATTTTTTAATTTTTGTTTGGTCACCCTGGGAGGAAAAAGTTAGGGGCAAGCAAGTTTTTGGGGGGAGCTAGTCAGTGGTAGATAAGATAGTCACGAGGAAGTTTTAGTGGGGGGGCGGTGCTGGTTAGAAAAAAAGATAAGAGAGTAGGGAAGCTCGTAAAAATGTAGTCCTAAAAGAATTTTTGGAAAGGGGTTACCAGCCTTCCAGCTGAAGCACTAAAGTTAAGTATTTTCTTTTTATAATGATTTTTTTGTTTAAACAGGTATACATATGTAAACTTTCCCACTCAATCGTCATTGCATATTTTTTTTTTTTTTCTTATCTTTGTGTTTTTCTTTTGGTCAAAAGAGATAAATAAATATATAATGTAAATTTAACCAGAGTTTATGTCCTTCCTTTTTTTTAACCCCAGTGCGTGCAGGGTACACGCAAACTATATATCTTTTTATAGCAGGATGTGTTATTTTTGTGAACTCCCTGAGAAAGAAAGAGGCTCATGGATATCAGACAATAGCGTCAGATATCCCCCTCATCAAAAATAGTTGTTTTTTTAGTCAGAAAATGATGATGACAATATTGCTGTATTATGTTTGATTATCAAATACAAAATTATATTGGGAAAAATTCCAAAAAGCAGAGCCACAGGTGAAACCAGTTCATTTTTTTTTTGTACGCAGTGTTAAAATCGGGAGATTTTATACTTTTACCTCAATAGAAAGAAGAAAATTATAAACATAAACCCCGCTTTGGGAGCCATTGTTAAAATAGGGAGGTGGGGGACGGCTGAGGCCGCAGCCAGCGGCCTGTGCCCTCCGCAACTCCAAGTCTTTTGCTTCTCAGGAAGAAAAAATCAAACTCTTGCTAAGAAAAAAAGTAAAATATGAAAAATATAAATATCCCGCTTCCTTGCCCCAGTGTCGCTGGACTCACCCCCCAAGGCTATTATCACTCTTCTCTCTATGAAAATAAAAAATAAAAAAGGCATCTTAAAAAAAAAAGATAAAAATAAATTAAATATAAAAATTATTAAAGAAATATTCACAAAAAAATAAAATAAAAAATACAAAAATATTGAATTAAAAAAATAATTTTAAAAATATAATTAATATTGTAGGATCTGGGCATCTTGGGGTCAGCTTGGGAAAGGTTCAGGGCTTGTGGTGGAGCTGGTGTTCTGCATGAAGATGGTGGAGTCAGGTCAAGCACCATAGGTCGGTGGCTTGACTACAGGGAAGGGGTGTCTGAGTCCATCTTGGACTGGCTTGTGGTCAAGTCGGCCACCATCGGACATGTGGCTCGACCACCAGGAAGGGGTGTCTGAGTCCATCTCAGACTAGCTTGGTAGGGCCAGGTCATCCACCACAGGTCAGGTGGCTTGACAACACGAAGGGGATCTCAGTCTCTGGCTCAGTGCTGCCAAGGCTAAAGGTGGCATCAGGCTCCATCTCGACACCTCGCAATCACCAGAGGTTTGTGGCTTAGATGGACAAAGGTGGGATATAGTTAGGTTAGATGGGGTTCTGGGTTACTTTGGCATATTATGGTCACGAGGTGTCCCAACAGCATGAACAAAATTCTAACAGAAAAACATTCATTGAGCAGAAAACAAAAGCCAGATCATCTTTCTATAAAATCTTTCTTGATTAATCAAGAATGGGTATTTGGCCAATTCTGTAATAATTAAAAATCAACGAGAATAGTTTATATTTATTCCGATAGATGGCGCAAGCCATCAGCAACTTTCAGTTGCACGATAAGGAGAAGCCTTTTTCTTAATTTATGACCTTATCCCAGTATAATATTACATTTGTACTATTTTTTTTCACATGTGATATTAATATTACGATTAAAGCTCTCTCTCCCTTGTTCTAGGTGAATATTAGTTAGAGAAAGCGTTTCAATCAGATATTTCAGAATATTGGCTTTTAAAAATAGTTCTGTTGAAATAATTTAATAAACTTTCACTGTAAGTCTCATTTTTTCAAAAATTACGATCACCGTCTTCCCGCGCCTAACCACCTGCACTGCCCGCCGCAAGCTGGAGCGTCCACGCCTGGCTGCACTGCCCATCACCCAGCTGCTGGGACGGTTGCTTCCCCACGTCAGCATCCCCATCTCCATCAGCTGGTCTTCTCTCCGGCGATGTGGGGCAAAATTCTGACGTTGCTCTGCGGCTGGCCCTGCATGCCCTTCCCCATCCAGCGCATCGGCCTCAGTCCGTGAGTACTGCATCGCCTGTGGGTGGGTCCGGAGACCTGTCACTGGCCCACCGCTACTGGTCCTGTAGGCGGATCAGGCCAGTCACGTGGAGGCCTTCACCATCATCCAGCGGCCCCCTGACCTTAAGAGCTGGATCTTCGAGCATGACCTGGAGGACGACGCGCTGATAATCATGGCGTCTGTGAAGACCCGCATTTATAAACACTTCCTGGGCGCAGGGGGTCCAAGACCCCTTCCTCGTTTGGAGGAGGACCTTATCAAGAAGGCGGAGCCTCCCTCATAGATTGTTGAGCTCTGGAAACCAAAAGGAATAATACTCTGCTAGTGATCTCTTTTGACTTGTATATAATATATAATATTATAATAGGAAATAAACTAATGCTTAGTTAATCTTGCCTCGTCTTGGATAACAACACATGGTGGCAGCGGTAAACTGAATTCATAAAGAAGGTCGTTGTTCGAAGAAAATTTGAAATTCGACATCAAGCAAGCTTAGAAGCGGTAAACTGAATTCATAAAGAAGGTCGTTGTTCGAAGAAAATTTGAAATTCGACATCAAGCAAGCTTAGAAGCGGTAAACTGAATTCATAAAGAAAGTCGTTGTTCGAAGAAAATTTGAAACTTGACATCAAGCAAACTTTTTGGGTAAGTTATATTATATTATAAGTAAGTCTTTATAATGTCCCAAAATTATAATTGTGTAGCCCCAGAACCTTTTAATTTTTCAAATCCAGGTGATTGGCCAAAATGGATTAGGAGATTTGAACGTTTTAGGCAGGCAAGCGGGTTAATTAATAACCCAGAAAATGAGCAAGTTAATATGCTTGTGTACTGCATGGGTGATAATGCAGATGACATTTTGTTGTCATGTAAAATAGCAAGTGACCAACTAGAAAATTATGATAAAGTTATTGAATGCTTTGAAAGTCACTTTATTCCAAGACGTAATATAATTTATGAAAGGGCAAGATTTAATCAAAGATGTCAGCAGGAAGGGGAAAAGGTGAATGAATTTATCACAGCACTCCATAGCCTAGCTGAGCACTGCAATTTTGGGATGTTACATGATGAGTTGATTAGGGATAGGATAGTTGTTGGAGTAAGGGATAGAGCATTATCTGAAAGAATGCAACTTGATACAGACTTGACCTTAGTAAAAGCCACACTAATGGCAAAGCAATTAGAAAGTGTCAAAGAACAGCAGTCTAGCCTTTACCAACAAGAGTCTGTAGATCAAATAAAGAAAATGCCTAATCATATAAAAGAAACAAAAAGGCACGAACCAAAAATAAGACAATTCAAGTCAAACCAGTTGGGAGGGTCATCACATGGATGCACCAGGTGTGGCAATTCAAATAATCATGATTGGAAAAATTGTCCAGCTATGAACTCGTATTGTAGTAAATGCAAGAAAAAGGGCCATTATGCCAAAGTATGTAGATCAGAAGCCATAAATGAAATAAAATCAGAGATAGCTTTTTTGGGATCTGTAGAGGATAATTCCAAGAAATGGATAGTACCAATTAAGGTAAATAATAGACAAATTAATTTTAAAATTGACACCGGAGCTGATGTCAACGTGCTCCCCCTACAAAATTATTATCAAAGTTTCCAAAGAATAAAACTGGAAAAATCTGATAAAATATTACAAGGTCCAAATGGAATACCCTTGGAAACAGTTGGAATGATCCACGTAAAACTTCAAAATAAAGGCCAGCACTTAAACTCGAAAATATACATTGTTTATAAACTAAAGCAGCCACTTCTCTCTGGGGAGACAAGTGAAAAATTAAACATTGTGAGAATGATTCAGCAATTATCATCAGGAGGCCACGGCGGACAGCGTGGTAGACTCGGAAGTGGAGATAACAGAGGCTGCTACAACTGCGGGGAAGAAGGCCACCGCAAGTTTGAATGTACCAAACCTGCCCGTGGTGGTGGACGTGGCCGTGGACAGAGCCGTGATGGAGGCAGCAACAACACCTGCTACAACTGCGGAGAAGTTGGCCACCGTAAATATGAGTGTGTACCAACAACACGGCTGAAGATGGAGGACAGGAGGAGAACCAGCGCAAGTCCAAGAAGGCTTGCTACACCTGTGGGGAGTTTGGCCATAAGTAGGACGACTGCCCCAAATCTGGAACTCAAGAGTCCGGAGATGAAGAGGAGTCCTCTGACAATGAGGAGGAAGAGACTCCCCAGAAGTGGAAGCAAGCTGAGGACAGTGAGGAGGAGGAAGTAGAAGCTGAAGAACCTCCCAAGAAGAAATCTAAGAAGCCCAAGTCCAAGAAGAAAGAAGAAGATTGCTATCTGACTCTTCAAGCATATAGGACGATGCCCCTGGAAAGCGCCAGGAGCAGAGAAATGAGGAGACCCCCACTTCGACATCAACCTGGCTCTCAAGGAGATGCAAGGATGACCAGGAGCAAGAGACCGAGGAGGATTGCCCTACACCAACGGCCTCATCTACAAGAGATGGAAGGATGCAGAGGGACAACCAAGACCAGGATCCAGAGAAGAGCCTCCCTTCAATGCCAGCCGTGCATACAAGATGGAAGGGCAGTCAAGATACCTCGAAGGTCCCTGTAAAGTTAAGGGAGGAGATGTGCAGAGTATTAGGCTCATAGATTGTTGAGCTCTGGAAACCAAAAGGAATAATACTCTGCTAGTGATCTCTTTTGACTTGTATATAATATATAATATTATAATAGGAAATAAACTAATGCTTAGTTAATCTTGCCTCGTCTTGGATAACAACACAATTTTCATTATTATTATCATTGTTTTTTAATATAAAAATTGACTAATCGTCAATAAAGTTATTTCAAATGTCAATGTCTTCCCTCACGAAATACTTAATGGCGCTCTCTCTCTCTCTCTCTCTCATTAAGGTTCCCCTAGAAGATAATTTATAACTGGAGACGCCATATTTGCCAGTTGTTATTGGCATTCACACAAAGGGAGTGAGGCAGTTCATGTTGCGAGCTCCTTTGCCAAATTGCAGCAAATAAAGCGGAAACGAGATAGATATGTGAATAGGATTAAGTATATTCAAAATATACGATAGTAGTGTTAAAATATAACAGCGAAAATATAAACACGGTGACCCACATCGACTTCAAACTTTTGTGGCGTGTAGCACAGGCCCTGGCCTGCAAAATGGACCACACACTGTAATCCATCGGGTTGAGATCGGGTGAGTAAGGCGGCCATTCCGCCGACGTGATGAAATCTGATGATCTGGACGTGATGATGCGCCAACTCTGAGTCAAATTCGCCTTGTGAGCCGGCACGTAGTCCTGCTGGAACGTCCAATCCGCATCGCCGAAATGTTGTTGAACCTACGAGAGTGCCTCGAGAATGTAGCGGCGGTACACTTCTTGGTTGATTTTGACCACCTGATCCACGAAAACGAGGGGATCTTGCCACTGGCTCAAATCCTGGCCATTACCATAACCGACTGGCGGTGTTCGGATGGCCGACGTGCCGGGAGCCTCAGCGAACCAGCTCCTGTCGTTTTGGTGGTTGTGCGCCTGCTCGAGGATGAACAGTTTCTCGTCCGTGAAGAGGATACGCTCCCATCGCTGACCATTGACCCAATGCTTGAGTTGGCGACATCTCTCCAGCAGTATGCGCTTGTTCTCACCCATCGCATTTGCGAAACAATTAACCTGATGAGGAGCTAACGCTTGAAAGCTCGCCCAATTTTAACACTTTGCGATTATCTTGATTGAAATATTATGATTATCTATAAATATTTTTGCAAACTAGTAATATTTTGAATCTTATCATTTTCTCATATTTTTTTAATAAATACATCAGATTACGATTTTCTTTCTTGTTTTGTTCCTTGAAAAGGGGAATCAAATCCACACCTATGGTTCGAACTGGTTGCCAAATCAGTTCTGCCACCTTAAGGTCCCACCATTTTCAATATAAAACCTGATTCACTCAATCGATATTCTTCCATTCTTCTTCTGTGACATGTAAGCTGAAAATCCCGGG
>CP092868.1:104647850-104683423 GCA_030710605.1 Cordylochernes scorpioides | reverse complement strand
TTGCACCAAAGATATGGTGAGATATTTCAATTTCTTTTTTTTTTTTTTCTGTGCAGAGAGGGCATATTGTGAGATTGTTATATAAAAAGAAGAGATGACAAAATTAAAAAATATAAACAAAGAAACTTTTTATTGTGTTTACATAAAAATAGCTAACATCCATAGTAAAAACTCTTGTGAAGTAAACAATAAAAATGCAGTATATTTTCAATGCAAAAATACATAGAGCAAAACTTGAGGAGGTCTTCTAAATAGAGACCTTAGTAACAAGATAGCAAAGAGATCATTTTGCTGTGAATGTAAAAAGTGGAACAAACAGCTTTTACTGTATGTAACAAGGAGAGATAAACAAAGATATAGAGTATATATTTAAAATATGTAAAAAAAGAGTAATATATATATAACTTTAAAAACAATTCAGGTACCCTGACCACTAACATTTTAGTGGTTTTCTAGAAAATGCTCATATTAGTGGTCAGGATATGGCTAATTTGTTTTAAATATCAACACCTGACCTTTTTTATTTTTTTTTCCACATATAAAACTTTGTTCTATCTAAATAAAAGCTCAAAAATAAAGAACTAAATTGAATGTACTCCACACAATGCTATAAAATGTTCTTTTTACAAAACTATGAAAGAACAAAATGTAAGAATAACTTGTGGGCTCCGGGTCTGCTGCCACACACCAGGAATGCCATTACAAAGGCTGTCACAGAGAAACAAAGTTTTACTTTCCAGATCAATGAGATGGGGCTGGTCCCATCAATTTGGAAATCTACTTCTCAAGAGCATCGCTAAGTCTGTAAACCAACTCCCAGCCAACAGCTCTGTCACAGTACAATGGCTTCCAGCTCACGTTGGAATTCCTGGTAATGAGCTAGCAGACTCTCTGGCAAAGGCTGGAGCTCTTGGCCTACCTGAAGCCAGGGAATCTACCACCCAACTAGACGGAAGAGACCTCCTCTGCACCATCAAGACCCAATGTCTGCAGGAATGGAAATCTAATGCTGCACATGATTGGTACAGAGCAGGAGGGACAAGCACCGGTTCTGTCCTCCCAAGAGAACAACAGTCTTTGATTTCTAGACTTAAGTCTGGTCATCTACGGACGATGACTTTCCAGAATGGTTGCAACGTTGTTGTTGTTTCTTATCCCTTTGTGCAAAGGTTACACTAATTCTATGATTTCATGCTTCTTGAGCTAGAATGGGATGTAGGGTGCAGGTTTTGCTGATCATGGCACCATGATCCAGGCACTCTTTGGTGAAAGTCTGACTTTGCCTGTAATTTGAGGTCGTTCCTAACATGGAAGCAGATGCCTTTTCTGCCGACTCAACATGAGTACAGATGTAACTCCTCTGTAATCCCTGGAGAGGGACCCTTGCTGAGGTCTATCAACCAGGTCAGTTGATATCAGGATTTTTAAAGAGGTCTTTCTCCTCTTCTAACAATGCTGCTGTTGGTCCGCGACTGCTTATTCGTCTAGAGTTATTCTGCTTGTTTTGCAGCTGGCCTTCATAAATGAAAGTTGCTCCCCTATCTGCCACCTGGGGACGCGCCCTGTAGCAGTCAGCTCTGCCAAGGAGGTTGCAAGGTTTTCCCGCTATGTACTAAGTGTCAACCTGCAGCCTCAAACCACATTATTGACTGTATTGACTCATCCATTGATGAGCTCTACTCATTCCCAGCAGACACCATCAACAAGCTCTACAAGCTTGAATACCAAATATGATTGAGTGGAGATAAGAAAGAAGACAGGGCTGAGCGCGCCAAACCAAAACACACAATCAAGAAAATCATTCTAATTATAAAAAATTCAGATAAATTTACTGACAATGTGTTTCTTTTCAATAATATCATCAAGTTGTCTTAAAAAACTATTTTCCTTATCTGTTATCTTGTATAAACACTTTATAACAGTACTATATAAGAACTTGCTGTAATATTTTTTCTCATTTATTCTTTTGTCTGATGATGGTGACAATGTTGTTGCCGAAACGTCACACACTAATAAATTATTTGGATTAGGTTTTATTTCCTTTATGATACAAGGAATTGTTAAATTGTATATATGTTATATAACAATTATTTTATTTTACAATTATAACTTTTACTCTGTATAGTTGACCGCCAGATATCGCTGCTTTCCCTATAAAAACCCATTGTTTATGTTTTCTGTTGGCCGGCTCAATCTTTCTGTAGATATGTAAATATGTTTTTTTGTTGTCTTCATTTTTTCACACCTTAAGTATTATTTCATCCTCAATTATGTTATCATATAAATTAAACTGAATTGTGATTCAAAACTGCTTTATAATTCTGTTCACGACTGCAAACAATACCATAATATTCATGTATTCTGAAAAAAGAAAATTCTCAATAATTCTCCATATAAAATAATAATAAATTCCTATCTTATCCCAGAAATTTTTTATCATAACATACAGTAGAACGTTTCTGTAAAGGGAACCTAATTGCAGAGCCAAAGTGTCCTTTAGGGAGAGGTGTCCTCTTACCGGAGAGCTGCTAAATTGTAAAATTGGTAATTTTGACAATGAAAACTGTCCTTTGTAGAGAGGTGTTCTCTCATGGAGGTTATACTGTATATATATCAGACAAGGGTATGTAAATAAATTAAGAAATAGAGAAGAACAAAAAGAAGCATATAAAAAGTAGTAAGGATTACAAGTGGTGAATTAATCCAAGTGAGACAGAGCAAGACAGTGTTTTATACAATCAAATGTGAATATACTGTCTAACTTCTCTTTAATTCAACACTGCAAAGGATCAGAGCCTTCAGTTGAATTAAAGTCAGTTAGAACTACAAGGTAATACAACCAAATACATTAATAGAGTGTTAAATTGGTCTTATTATTTTGTAGTTCAACTCCACCAAGTCCCAAGCCCGGATCAAAAAGGAGGAGGGGGAGCAGTAACAAGCTCACTAAAAAAAAAACCTGGGCTCAGCTGGCCCGGCTGATAGTACCCTGTAAGGGCTCCAAGTATACAGGATGAGCAGTGTTTGTACTCCATTTTAGGAGCAGCTGCATATGGCGTCTATTCCTCATGTCAGAGGTGGCCATTTCTTTTGGAGCTAAGTCGGGCTGCTACTGAGTAGTGCTCCCAGTCTTAATGACAAAAGCAGAAGCATTTTATTTCACCCAATCATTATGGTTGTTAAATCTCTTTTGATGAGCTCTACTCATCTCCAGAAGACACCATCAATAACAGGATATAATAGCTACAAGAAAATTAAGCCTAATCCAAAAAATTAACAGCGTTGTTATTGAAATGTCACACACTATTTATTTGGATTAGGTTTTATTTTCTTGTATCTATAATCCAAATTGTGTGTGTGCTCTATCAGGATATAATAATTTAACAGTCTTTAAATCAACAACACTAAGTGTGTTGAAAACAAAATGTCCTAAAGAAATGTCCACTAGCAGAATGAATGTTGTGGTGAAAATTGGCGAAACCTTCTTCTTCTCTTCCTCTTCTTTCTTATCTCCACTCAATCATATTAGGGGTGTCAGGCTTGTAAAGCTTGAGATTTGACAACCATCATGATTGGGTGAAGTAGAATGCGTCTGCCTTTGTCATTAAGACTGGGAGCACTACTCAGTGGCAGGCCGACTTAGCTCCAAAAGAAATGGCCGCCTCTGACATGAGGAACAGACGCCATGTGCAGCCGCTCCTAACATGGAGTACAGACATTGCTCATCCTGTATCCCTGGATTAGGAGCCCTTACAGGGTACTATCAGCCAGGCCAGCTGAACCCAGGTTTTTTAGTGAGCTTGTTACTGCTCCCCCTCCTCCTTTTTCATCCGGGCTTGGGACCGGCAAAGGCGGAGTTTAGTTGTTTGTTAGTTAGTAGTAGTAGTTTGACTATAATTCAACACTGATTAAAATTGAACCCAAAAACTCTTATACCTCCCTTGGGGTAATGAATTAAAGAAAAACTGATTGTATATATAACATAGTTTGTAATATGATAAGGCACAATTTGGATTATAGATTATAAACACAAGGTAATAAGACCTAATCCAAATAAATAAATAATGTGTGATGTTTCAGTAACAGCGTTGTTACCATCTTCCTACTTGGTAACAATACTGTTACTGTAATGTCAGACACTATATATTTATTTGGATTTGGTCTTATTACCTTGTGTTTATAAAATGAAGTAACAGGAAGAGGGATACGTCTGACCGATGTGAATACATACATATGAATTTTTTTTTTTTTTCAATAAAAAGATTGAGTCACATTCCCCACAAAACAAATGGATAAAACAATGAGAAGAAGTTAAACAGAGTATGACCATTGTTTGTGTCATGTACCCAGAGACCATGTCTATTGAGGCAAATACAGTCGACTCTCAATAATTAGAAACTCAAGGGACCAGAGAAAAATTGAAATTTATCAAGAGTTCAGAATAACAAGAGTTTAAACAACCAAGAAGGAGGGAAAAATCAAGTAAACAAGAGTTTGAACTTTTAGCAGTTTCGGGATATACATATTATGTTGATATATGATTAAAAAGGTGACTTACCACAAATTTTTAAATTCAATCCATTGAGAACAAATGGAAATATCCACACTGGCGCTTTCTCCACAGAATTTTAAAAATGATATGCCATGTCGAATGTTTCTTTTACACATAATACAAACTTCTACTGCCCTTACTGAGATCAAAAAATATATTTGGAGGGCTTGGCTCATCAGTGGTGAACCTTCCCAGCGGTTTCATCAATTTAATCTACCAGACCGCTTCTTAGAGCTCTAATGCTGTATTGGATCATTCTACTTATATATGCTACACTGAAGGATGGAATCTTAGAAATGGTGTTTAAGTAAACTATGGACATAAGCTTATAGGACAGTAGAATAAGGAAACAATAAGGATCAGTTAGACATAAATTAATATAAAGCCATAATCCATATATAGGGGATGAAAGTATTAAAGCACAAAAAAGCTCTAAAGAAACGGTCTGGTAGATGAAACTGGCGAAACCGCTGGGAGGGTTCACCACTGATGAGCCAAGCCCACTCAATATATATTTTTTCGTCAGTAAGGACAATAGAAGTTTGTTTTATGTATAAAAGAAATAAATGTGTCTGAATGTTTCCATTTGCTATATAATATATATATTTTTAAAATTATTATCCCTAGTACATGTGGTACAGGCCATGATAATCATGGTGGGTTGATGTTGGAGACTGCTTTAACAGTCAAGAGCCATTTTTCCACCAGTATAGATGGCATTGCTTTATATTAAAACATGAACATTTCAATGATAAAGCACAATTTGGATAATAGATACAAGAAAATAAGACCTAATCCAGATAAATTAATAGTGTGTGACGTTTCAGCAACAGCGTTGTTACTATCATCAGACAAAAGAATAAATGAGAAAAAATATATCGGAATGGAAATATCTTTATTTAAGGGGCTGCTAACCAGAATGGATAAATTGAGAAAAAAAATCATAGCATGTTCTTGAATTGCACTGTTATCAAGTATGTAAACAAGATAGCAGATAAGAAAAAAAATAGTTTCTTATGACAACCTAAAATATTATTCTTAGAATTAGAAGTGTTAGTTTAATTCTAAGAATAATATTTTATGTTGTCTTAAAAAAAAAAATTTCTTTTATTTTTCTTATCTGCTATCTTGTTTACACACTTGATAACAGTACTATTTAAGAATGCAATTCTCAACTTCATCACCTCGCGGACCGAACTGATCAAGGCTCTTGAAGCCAAGGTAGAGAACCTCACGTTCACCCTCGAGTCCTTCGCGGAGCTGGACGATTTTGCGGAGGTCAACAAGCCCAAAACTGCTTGCCACGGCACGCAAACCTGCCCTGCTCCTTCCTGCAAGGAAACCAGCTCCCAGACTGACCCCATCAAGCCCGCCACTCCTTCTCCTGCTGACCCCCCCGCCAAGAAGCCCGCCTCCACCCTGCCTGCTCCTGGTGCAGCCAAGAGGAAGCAGCCTGAGGCTCCCAACCCCCCGGCCAAAAGATCCAACTTCAAAGGTCCAACTGCGCCTTCCCGCGTCTCCAAGCCTGCGGCCGCCCAAGTGGTCAACCCTGCGGCCGCCCAAGTGGTCAAGCCTGCGGCCGCCCGAGTGGTTCTCCACGGTGAGAAATCGGCGGCCCACACAGTGGTCGTCTCCGACGACCCAGAGGCCGACCCTAGGGAGATCTACAAGGCTGTCCGCGCTGCCCACACTCTACCCCAAGGCGTTTGGGCCTCTCTGAGAACCAAGGGAAAGCTGGTCCTCCACTCCAGCAATCCCGACATCATCCCTGAGGTGACAACCTCCCTGGCCAGCAAGCTAACGGGAATGAAGGTCCGCCAGCAGAAGGTGCTCCTGCCTCGCATCTGCCTCTTCAAAGTGGAGGAGGAAACGTCCAACTCCACCATTGAAGAGACGCTGTTGGGGACCCCCGCTGTCAGCCAACTACCTGGGGAGAAGGTGGTGCGCGTTGCGCACCGTTCTGCACCCAGAAACGGGACCTGCACCGCCTTCATCGAGGTGGACCTCAACACCTTCAGAGCTCTGGGCAACCGCGGAAGGATCGTGGTAGATGGAGTGATCCTCAACTTCGAGGAGTCCATCCGCGCACGCATCTGCTTCCGCTGTTGTGGCTTCGGCCACAACTCTGCCCAATGCACCAGAGATCCCAGGTGCTTCCACTGCGGTGAAGGTAGCCATGAAGGCCGTTCCTGCCCCTCTGCTGCTGACCGGCACACTTCCAAGTGCACCAACTGCTGTGCCAAGGGCCTCCCATACAAGCACGAGGCGAGAGCCTCTAGCTGCCCCACCTTGAAGCTTAGAGCCCTCAAATTCTAGGCTTCCAGGACCTCCTGCCTCCTCAACAGTCCTCCATCCTGGCTTCTCACCCATTAAGGCGCTGTTTCCCTGACCTCTCCAGCTTCTCCCCCCTGCGATGACACCTCCACTGCCAGACCCTTGGATCCCTTCCCACCAGTTCGCGACCTGCAGCCATAGTAGGGCTAGAAGACCCATTTTTGTGGCCAATTAGTCCGGATTCTCAACAACTACCTGCAACCCCAAAACACATTATTGACTGTATTGACTGATCCATTGATGTGCTCTACTCATCCCCAGAAGTCACCATCAACAAGCTCTACAAGCTTGATACCCTGATAGGATTGAGTGGAGATAAGAAAGAAGACATTATTGACTGTATTGACTGATCCATTGATGTGCTCTACTCATCCCCAGAAGTCACCATCAACAAGCTTGATACCCTGATATGATTGAGTGGAGATAAGAAAGACTATTTAAGAACATGCTGTTCTCACTGCTGGGCTCATATTCTCTCTCTCTTTTTTCTCATTGATGGAAGGCTGGTAAAATGTCCCTATTCTAATTGATGGGAACCAGGTGAAACTGGTGGAAAAATGGCTCTCGACTGTTAAAAACTGTGATGGGTTAACCATCATTGCGGGTCAGTTGAGCTTTGGAATTACAGTTAAACCTGTCTATAGTGCCCCCTCTTGGGACTCACCAAAATAGGGTGCTATAGACAGGTCACTTTTAATGTAAATCACATCGTACTACATATTTAAAATCGGGCGCTATAGAGAGGGAGGTGCTATTTAGAGGGGGCGCTATAGACAGGTTTAACTGTATATTTTTTTTTCTCATTTATTGGTTTGTCTGATGTGGTAACAATGCTGTTACCGAAACATCACACACTATTAATTTATTTGGATATGGTCTTATTTTCTTGTAAATATATTGGAGATAGTAATCATTCTTTGGTTTTGTAGGTTATGTGAATTTGTACACTATTGTAGATGGTAGGCTACCTACCTAACTCCGCTGTGAAGCAGAGTGGACAGTGTCTACGAAGACAGTCATGTTCTCAGGGGTGACGTCTGGGTAGACTCCGTGGCCCAGGTTGGCAATGTAGCGCTGCGGCCCCAGCTGCAGGCAGCCAAAGGCCTCCACCATGGCTCTCACACTTGTCTCCAAGGCCACTCGAGGAGCATACAGAGCACATGGGTCAAGGTTTCCTTGCAGGGTAACTTTATTGCCCACGGCACTGCGTGCTACCCTAGGATCTGTGGCCCAATCCACGCTGATCACTTCATACCCAGCATCTGCTAGGAGTGCCAGGCTATGTTGACAATCTTTAGCAAAGATGGTCATTGGAACTGCATCTTGTCCCAGAGCTTCCTTCACTTCTCTGGCAATGTCCTTGATGTTGGGCAGAACATGTTCCTTGAAGTGCTGAGGGGTGAGATAGCCTGCGTTGACTTCAAACACTTGCAGCATCTGGGCTCCAGCTCTCACCTGGCTCACCAAGTACTTCACTATGATGTCCTTCAGCCATGTGAGAAGTCTATGGGTCTCTTCAGGCCACACATACAGCCACTTCTTGGCCTTAGATAGTGTCTTGCTACCACCACCTTCAATCATATAAGCAAAGAGGGTCCATGGACCTCCACTGAATCCTAGCAATGGAACTTTACCTTCAAGTCTATGCCTGGTTAGTTTTATTGCTTCATATACCATGTTTAGATTGGATTTTTCTGGTGGTTCTTGTAGCTTCTCAATATCTCCTGGTGTTTTTAGAGGTTCCGGGAATACTGGACCAACGCCAGGTCTCATTTCGATTTCCATACCCATTGCGTGTGGAATTACTAAAATATCTGAAAATATAATGGCTGCATCAATGTTATATCGATTTACTGGCTGTAGAGTAACTTCACAGGCGAGCTCCGGGGTATAGCATATTTCAAAAAATGAATGATTTTTCCTTATTTCGTTAAATTCTGGTAAATGACGCCCTGCTTGTCTCATAGCCCATACCGGTATACGTTCTGTTTCTATTCCTTTTGCAGCACGAATTATCAAATCATTCTTAAGTTCTGGAAAGCCTTCGCCAAAATTCATTCTATTATTTAATTTCAAAAGATAACAAAATAATGAGATTACTATAAGAAAAGGTACACCAAAATTTGTGCTTGCAATGATAGAAATTAACTTGAGCAATAACTGCTCACGTTTGTAAACACTAGACAATCCAGTGTACAAAAATTATTAATATATTTTATTTTAGAATTATGAACAAATAAACTATTTTAAAAGGACAAAATTTCCCAAAATTATAAATAATAATTACAAGATATATTTAAAATTTCCATAATTATTAATGAATTTTGATATATAGGTTTTACACACACACACACACTTTTAAAACAACATTTTATACACTTTAATGATAGCCTTTTTCATTTTAATAACAACTATTGTATCTTAATGGCTATATATATATATATATAGATTTTATCTTAAATCTTTAACAATTATATATTTTGGTTATATAAAAGGGCGTACCTGGATCTGTAAAGAAGAAAAAAATTTTCTCAAAATATTTCTAGAGATTGCTCCCTCTTTAACAATTTAATAAATTGATAAAGAGGGAGCAATCTCTCGAAATATTTTGAGATTTTTTTTTCTTTACAGATTCAGGTACGCCATTTTATATAATCTTAATTGATGGATCGCCTTTTGACTCAAATTATATATTTTGTTTTACCATAAATACTTTCGCGTATAAGGCCTGAAAACACTTGCAACCTCCGCCAATAGATGGCGCTTTTGCCTGTTTCCATCTGGAACTGGTGTGGATATCGCCGACTGCTGTGGTCCTGTTTCCTGGAGCAAATAGTTGTAAATAGATGTTCATATTGGCTCTAAAGTGTAAATAATTGTAAATATCCTTTGAATAATAGTTGAATGATATTCGAGTTATTATGTAATATGGTTTAAAGAAGACAATAAAAGAAGAGTGTTAGAAGTATCGGTGCTGGTTGCTGTTGTTACTCTCGCCAACGCCACGGTCGCTACTCTTCTGGTAAGTCTCTCGTGTCCCCCCACCAGTGGTAAGGCCGAGAGATACTGCCAGAGAAAAGGAGATCCACCTGAGTGGTGGTTCTCAGAGTTCTTTGGGTTCTCTGCAGGGTAGATCTGCAGAGGAGAGCAACGGAAGCCCAGGGTAGGTGATCAACGAAAGAAGAAGCGGCGTCGTCGCGAAGAACTGGAGGGATCAAGCGCGACAATACTTTTATTTTATTAAAATTTAGTTCTATTTTAATATTTAAAAAATATATTTAGTACAAAAAAGGGAAAGTGTATTAGAATCAGGATGATAAAATTTTTTAAAAACAATATATATATTTTTTTTTAATTATTCCAGAATTGCCCAAATAACCTTTCTTTATTAATCAATAAAACCTAACCTGGCTTCTAAATCGTTTCAGGCTGTTGACCCTCATCAGTGGGTAGAAAGCTGTGTCTTTGAAATAATTACTAATCAATGATTAGTTGATATTTATTCCAACCGAAAGCAAGGTGTGCTATAAGTGGAAATATATTCATCAGAATTAAACATTAAAAACAACAACTTATTAATGTTATCTAAAATAAGAACTTAAATATATAAGTGTGTGTGTGTGAAAATAATTTTTAAAATAGGAAAAAGGTAGGGTGTTGAAATTAAAATAAATAAAGCATATCCTGACCGCGCACATTAGCTTTTTAGATGACAGAGCGCCATCTAGTGGAACAAAAATCAACTAATTGATGATTTAGGCTTTTTCATTTATATTTGGTCAACCCATATCTTGATAAATAATCTTACTTTTTCTATCACGAAAATTAGGCATTAAACACACACACACACACACATTTATTGATTTCTCAAAAAACCTCTAAATCAAATTTTTGGTCTTTGAGGTACAATCTGCATATATATACATAAAAAGATGTAACATATAAGACAGCAATATCATCCTTTTAAGAAAATGTTACATATACAACAACAATAAAAAGCTTTTATTAGGGTCACTCGTCCTATATAGGATACTCCCAGATGGATAAAAAGAAGTAAACATAGCCGTTATCTACAGAAAGAAGAGATAAAGATCGACTTTTCTTCAAGTGGATCTATCATCTGTGTAGCCTATTGTCTGTGCTGTTTTACAGAATTTTGAAAAGCAATGAATTAATAAAAGTTAAACATAAATTCCTTGAAGATTATATAAATGAAATCAGAGTAGTATATGGTCGAATTAAGGATTTATTATTGGAATAAGAGGCTATTCTAGAAAAGGATCTGGAGGACAAACATGAAACTGTGAATAAATATGAGAAAAGGTGAATAAGAAGAGAATTAAAGGTAGAAAAGTTATTTCATCCTTCTCTGAGCGGAATCGATGTGGCCTGGAGTATTGGTAGCACCAATGCTAATGAGGCAGCAAGAGACTATTAACTGCCAAATTGGGCCTCACAAAGTAGGATGGGATGTATATTGAATGACTGAACTGGTGACCTAATTTTGAGAATATTTTATACTATTATAACTTAATAGAAGTATTGGAATTGCAATACTTGATTCCGTTCATGAAACCAAACATTAGAGCAGGCAGATTGATGATGAATTACCCCTTGACATTGGAAAATTGTGGTTGCCCTTTTGAAAGATCGTTTCGGCGCCACAGTGAACCTGATAGGTCAAATTTTGGCCTCGTTATCATCAACGCCCGAAAAATATTCATGTCTCAAAACTGCCTTTATGATCAGTTATAGTTTCACCTCCAATCTTTAAAACTCATTGGATATAAAAATCCACAACAAAATGCGGCTTTCCTCCACCCTTTGATATGGTCCTACCTACCTAAATATGAATACTAGCCTACCTGAAGAACTCCTCAAGAAATGGTAGAGGTGCTCTGTGTCTGGGTATAATGAGAATTATCTGACTTACCTCAATATGTGACAAATAAATTAAAATTGCAATTGAAGATCCTATAAAGATGGAAATAAAAGGTTCAGTAGTCTTGCTGAAAGTGGGTACAAACAACCTTTACGACCTAATGAGGGAAGTCCTCAGTGAGAAAAATGCATGCAGTTGAGGTTAAAGAAGAAGCTAAGCCTGGCAATGAAAGATGCATTTTTTGCAAATAATACTATTGGATACAACATTTTTCGACTTGGATATCCCTTCCCATAAGAAAGAGAATGAAAGAACTGTAATGACACAAAGGCATGTTTCAGATATCTGCGAATGGAGTATGTGAGATATTTTTGTACAAGAAAAATCAATCGCATCAATCACATCATTAAACAAAGAGGAGTGAATGTTGTCGTTCAAGCTCAGTTATATCATGACTCCCAGTCTTCTCTCCTCAATCAGGTCATATTGCAGTAGATAAAGATTCCCATCTCCAAACTGAGTGTCCAGATATAGGGCATCAACTCTACAAGTGGCGAGGGTGTCAGAGAATTGACCCATTTTGAAATTGATCCTTGGTGGATCCTAGCTGGAAGCGGTTAATGCAAGCGTTAATAGCCAAAATATAATGATTTTACCAAGCAGAAACATTTCTGCTCCTATACCAGGAGCATTCAAGAATATTGAACTGACTGATCTCCATTTTGACAAGATTGAAAGAATATACTTATCCTAGGAACTGACGCTTAGGGCTTCTTGTTATTTAAGAAAAATCCATAGAATAGATAAAAACTAAACTCTACACTCAAAGGACCAAGTTGGACTGGATAATATATTGGGGAGGCTGGGTGAAGAGGATACAATGGGTCCAGCTCAGGTATTCACCACCTTTATTCATTGCAACAGAAAGGAACTGTCAAAAGAAGAGTTCTGTTAAACTCTATCAAAAGAAAGTTTGACGCCTGGCTGATGGACTCTATGTAGTGCCTCTTCCATTTTGTTCTAAATGGAAACTACAGTTATAGTTTGGAACCTCTATCAATTCTTGTATTCAGCGGCAGGTTCCATAGAAAGACGATTGTCTAAAGATAGTGAACTCTGGCGGGTTTATTGCGATTTCATGAATGAAAACAAAACGCTGAGATACATGACATATCTTGATGAACTTCGTCAAATAGCCAAGACAACTGTTGTTTCTTGCTCCATCATGCTGTATTCGCCAGCCAAAAAGCAAAAGAGATAAATAAGAGTTGTGTTCGACCACTCTTCGAAGATTTCAAATGAATTTTATTTCCATGACTCTCTCTCTCTTCTCTCTCTCTCTCCCTCTCTCTCTCTCTCTCTCTCTGACTCTATACCAGTACAAAGTTGTAGGAGGATATATTCAATATCTTCATGAACTGGAGATAGCATAAGGTTGTTTTCACAGAACACATTGAGAATATGTACTGACAAATCCTGGCTCAATCAGATGCTGCAGATAAACACAAAATAGTTAGGAGAGATTAGCCTGAGGACAGTTTGAAATATTATGACTCAATACTGTGGCATATGGCACTGCCCAATTGACGCAGGATTAAGGACACAAATTCCCTAGAGCGATCAGGGTGCTCATGGAAGACATTTATGTGTATGATGTAATCACGGGTGCAGATAATTTGAAATCAGCATTGGACCTTAGAAATAGTCTCATTTAATTGCTAAAGTGAAGCGGTTTCACAATAAAGAAGTGTCGTCGAATTCATTGGAGATTCTGGGCCATATTCCATAGGAATACCAACTTAAAATAGTCAAATTTGAAAACTCGAAGGTTAAAACTTTTGGAATTTGTTGGAATACCCACCGAGACTGTTCTATATATGGTGTGCGACATCCAGCAGTGACGCCTATGACTACCAAAAGAGAAATGTTGATGTTTGTGGCAAAACTCTATGACCCTCTGGGCTAGTTGGCTCCCGTTATTATCACAGGCAATTCCCGGTAGGATGTTCAGATTTGTATATATAATTTTTATTTGTATGAATGAATATTCAAATCTATTATAATAATGTAGTCTAAAATTATTTATATTAATTTTTGCCTCATATATATAGTGCAATAATCAAATGTCTTTTATATTTCAATATAATTTAGCTAGCACTTCAAAAGGATTCAGCGCCCCTGTAAAACAAAGAATGTTGTTGAGGTTCCATAGTTTGTTTCCTTAGACAATAAATATTGGGTTAGCTACTTGCCATGCCTTTTAAAAATAGCAACACTTGCCATCTGGTAAAGCAGCAGAAATAGCGACTTTTGTATTGGAAGAAATAATTTTGAAAAATGGCGTTTCACGCGAAATAATAACGACACAGGTCGGGCCTTTGTGTGTTTCAGATAGTCAAAGAAATCACTTCCTGCTACACAATAATTTACCTTTTCACCACGGCTTATCATCCTTTAACAAATAGATAGACAAAGAGGCTTAATACGACCCTGGGTGAAAGAGAAAGAGAGACATGCTCTCTTTATATATAGACGCCTGGCAGAAGGATTGAGACAGCGTACTGCGACAAGGGTATTGGATTTTCTCCTTTCTTCAATGTCGCGAGGCTTAGACCCTCGTTGATGCCCTGTTACCTTAGGAGACATCGGATGACGACTTTGGAAGCCAGATGATAATCAAGGCACAAGAAGCACAGCAGCTGGTCCAGATAAACATTTTGAGAGCAGAGTAAAATATCAAGTACTGCTACTACTACAAGGGGAATCGGCACTGCACCTCGTCTGGGCTTTCATCCCTGTTCAAAGATAGGTTTATCCAAAAAATTACTGAGAAAATACTTCGGCGCGTATGCGATAACGAGGAAGATGTCAGAAGTGAAATCTCAAGAACAAAGATCTAGACGGAGGAAACGCAGTTTCTAAAGAAGGAACATGAGGAGGGCGCGCGCGCACGTGACTCGAGGCTGCATTGTGTTCTTGTCGAATTCAACTCACTCTCTTTGAAAAACGTTAGCATTAACTCTGATTCAAATATTCTATCTAATATATGTTCACTCAATATTTATATATGTAAGGTTTAGTCTTATTGGCCAAATGATAGATAATCTACTTTACTTGTGGCTTTAAATGATGGTGCATCTAATTCTGATGCACTTCAAAAAAATTTCTAATAATGTCGGAAATGGTAAAACATTAAGATTATTAGAATTATAAACGCAAAAAAAATATCTGTAATTATAAAGGTTCCAAACCAAACTGACAATAGATACTACTAGATGAATTAAACAAATCAAGAGATTTGAAATTGATTAGTAAAATTTACATACCGACCGACACTAAGAGATCCAATTATAATAGTCAAAAAGTATTCAAAATTACAGATGCGGCGAACTTCGTCCAAACTGTATGCAAATTGAATTCTGATTTAGAAAATTTGGAAAGTGAAAAAAAGGTTCTATTTATAATAATATCTAACTCTCCATATCACAGTATAGTATTAAGGGTGGCTCCTAAAGTTTGCCAAATTAAAAAAATAATGGGTAATGAGATATACACCTATTTTTGAGTGATGTTCTACACAAGACAGAATATTTGTAAGACAATGCCAAATTGTTTTGAATTTAATCAGAATCACAAAACAAAAGACTGCCAAAGCATTAAAATATGCAGTGTACAGGGTAGCTACAACTGTAATGAAGCAACAAATTGTCACAATCGCTCTAAGCACCCTAAATAAAAAAATGAAACCTTTATACAAACCATAGATTAAATTCAAGTGAATGCCCAATTTACAAACTACAAATAGACAGAATTATCCAAAGGACACAATATTCACAAATACACGAGGGAAATGATGTATCAAATATAATTGAAATTGTGAGATGTGTTCATAAAATGCAAGAAAAAGTTTTACTGCGATAGGTGAACTATAAAATATTTATTTTTGCATCCAATGATGATCTTCCTACACATTATAACATTTATAACACAATATCCATATATCACAAAAAAAAAGGTAATGCTGGCCTAGATATACTATCCCTATTAAAGAAACAAATTTACTTACATTTCCCAGTTCCTTCCCTTGCGGGGAGGCCATCGCCAAGCCCCTGGTTTCCTCGCCCCGCTCCCCCTGGTGGCTGCTTTCAAACTGACCCTCTATCCTCTCCCAGGGTGACCAAATCATAACAAAAATAAACCTTTATCAGGTCACCCTCTGTGATAGGTCGAAAAAGGCAAAAATAATATATTTAGGTAAAATATATATAATATATATTATATATATATATATACGGAAAATAAATCTAAAAAATTATATTACCATTACAAATTAATTAAATAATTCATGAGAATTATTTAAATCAATACATTCTAATTTGGAAAAGAATAATTAATTTAACAATTCTCAGGAATTATAGAACCAATTTGTAAATTGATTTAAAAATTAGTTAATAAATAATTCAGATTAATTATTTAAAATCTACTCTTACTATTTGAAAAAAATTGCTTTGTTAATCCTAGGCCAACTAAAAATATTTACATAAAAGAACAAAAAAGGCACACATAAGAAAAATTGGATGGTGCAATTTGACGTCCCTCGGGCCATTAAAGGTTCTTCCCAGGATGTAGGATGACTCATTGTCACTGGACACCACTTCAGGCCAGAGGATAAATCAGCGCATGATGTGCCAAGTGGTCTGCAGGATCCGATCAATGGCTATCCTGCACATCCAACATCCTGCCAAGTACCTTGTTTCCTCAAATTCACACTTATAATGTATTCATTGTTGGGTCTGAGTCCAAAATGCACCCAACACATATATAGTAAATTGTAGGAGATACATTAAAGCTTTTATTCTCAGAGACTTGGAGTATTGTGTGTGTATCTTATTCTACCCTGATATATATCATCAACTTACGCTAAGCAGCGTAAGTTTTACGGATTTTAAAAAGTTATAAAAATTACAGA
Source organism: Cordylochernes scorpioides (assembly GCA_030710605.1). Lineage (NCBI taxonomy): Eukaryota > Metazoa > Arthropoda > Arachnida > Pseudoscorpiones > Chernetidae > Cordylochernes > Cordylochernes scorpioides. The sequence continues at coordinate 104,666,686 of CP092868.1, read as the reverse complement.
ATATAGAAGAGAGATAGTTTTCAAAAGGAAAATTTCCAAATAGAATTGAAAAAATCTCACACAATTTTCAAATTCAATATATTAATATATAATTCCATAATTTTCGCGCGTTTTTAAAATTAAAATTTTGAAATTAAATCTTGGAAAACCGTAATTAAGCTCAAAATATCGGTAGTATATATAGTTATTTAAAATTAAAATTTAAAAAATATAAAGAGCCTTTATATAAATATAAAATCAAAAAGGTATAAGTAAGGCTTCGTTTATATTAAATTTTAAAAACATATAAATAATAAAGAGTTTTATAATTAAACTGATTTTTGTAAAGTTTAATATTTTAGAAATTTGAAGGATTTTAAAAATTTGATAAGTTCTTCTAAGATTTTATTATCTTTCGGATTTTGTGAGAGAGATCGGTTGTTTTTGTGTGTTTACACCTTACTCCTCGATCTTACTCCTTTTCGTTTGAAAGGTGATATATTTGTCAAAATGGGGTTTAAGTACAAATGTCATTTTTGCTATTTTACTGCAGATGTATCCGCAGATATTATACGACATATTGCATACAATCAACATAAAATGTATGAATGTAATGAATGCAAGCAAAGTTTTACTTCCCCGTATAAATTAGCCTGTCATCACTACAGTAACCATACCTCTAAATTTAAGTATAACACCTTTAAAGAATGGGTTGATTTGGATAAATTTAATTTCACCTGCTACTATTGCAGCTATTGGACAAAGAGTCTTAAAAACATGAAAGTTCATAATGTACAAACACATACAAAACAAGAATTAAAATATTATCTAATAAAAATAGCAGAAGAACCATCAGTTTCACCTATCCAAGACAATATTGTAGGTTATTTTTATAAGTGCAAATATTGTCAAAAAATCTTTAGGAATTTGAGTGAATTAAAGCAGCACTCTGAAAATGATCATTTGAGGAAAGATATTTCATTTCAAATATCATCTTCATTAAATGGCCCTAGTTTTGATGAAAGTTCTTTGGTGAAATATTTTTGTATTGATTGTAAAGAATTGAATTATACATTTAGAGAAGCAAAAGATCATTTTTTTGATATTCATAAAGGAAATTTTGACTTTGCCTATATTTTATTAGAAAATGAATCACTATTTTTAAAAATTCCTGACTGTTACAAATGTACAAAATGTCATTCTCTTATAGATACCTATGATAATATCACGCTCCATTGGAAGAAAGCACATGAAGGTTCCATTTTAAAACTTGAAAAGCTCTATCCGAATCCAAGACCAGTCAAAAAACTTCAATGCAAATATTGTAGCCAAAATTTCAAATACACAGTTCACCTGATGCTCCATAAGCAATACATCCATCAATTGGCCACCACACCACAGAAAAAAAGAATAAGTAAAAAAATTAAGAGTGTCAACAAGCAGACACAAACATATGATTTACAGCCCAATGCTGAGTGTAGTCAAAACACTGAAGAATCTGAGAATGGTGTAGAACAGGAAATGGCAAAACAAAATACACCAAGTATTGCACCGTTCATTTTACCAACAAATTCACCACAAAAGAAGGCAGAACAGTCTGACGTTGCACAAGGAACAACAAATAAAAATATCAAGCAATCTGAAAATGATAGGGCATTAGAAATGATTAACTCAAATGAAGCCATTCCAAACCATCAAGATCCAACAAGAATGGAACAACAGCCTGATGAACAGCAAACACATCACATACCACCAAGTCCTGTGCCCATCAAACAAGAAATAAAAGAGGAGCTGCCATCATATGACAACATGGAATCATTTGTTGTAGTGAAACCTCCCAGAAGAACCCTGAAGAGACCCATTCAAGAACTTGACAAGCCATTAAAGAAAATGAAAGTTCGAGTTTCAATAGAGAAAGAAGATGTAATTATTCCATATTCCACATTGGCCTATCTCACAAATTTGAATCCAATTGTACATCTTGAAGACATCTTCCCCAATGGAGCTCTGCAGTACTACCTGAGACATCAACTCTGAGGAATTCTTGGATGGTACCAGGGTTGGGTGAGTACCTTTGCTTGCATCATTGGGAGAGGAATGGCTGGTTTCTTCTACAGCCCTATGTGTTGTAAAACCATGTTGCTGAAAGTAACCTGCTACTAGCTCTGCTCTTGGGCAAAAGAGGTTTGACCAGCACAGCCCCCCACTTATCTCCTGATAAAATGTACCAACTATAAAATTAACCATGACACTGCACCAGTAACATTTTCTTCTTCTTTCTTATCTCCACTTAATCATATTAGGGTATCAATCTTATAGAGCTTTTGATGGTATGGATTAGGTAGAATGCGTCTGCCTTTGTCATTAAGACTGGGAGCACTACTCAGTAGCAGGCCGACTTAGCCCCAAAAGAAATGTCCGCCTCTGACATGAGGAACAGACGCCATGTACAGCTGTTCCTAACAGACACTGCTCATCCTGTATCCCTGGATTAGGAGCCCATACAGGGTACTATCAGCCGGCCCAGCTGAGCCCAGGTTTTTTAGCGAGCTTGTTACTGCTCCCCTCCTTCTTTTTCATCCGGGCTTGGGACCGACAAAGGAGGAGTTTAGTGAATTTTTAGACAGTGCAAGTATTGTGCAAACTATATATTTCAAATAGGGGGTCGGTGGAAGGAGGGTCTAAACCGTTGTTTTTCGACCGCTACGACCCTGGTTCGATTCCTGCATTGGGAATTTTTTTAAGATAAAAAAAAAAAATGCTCCAATGGCCCCCGATTATTGCAAAAGTCCAACCCCACCAGCAAGTGCAAGTAATCAAACAGGGTTCTGGCACATTTGTAAGTGCAAAGTTGAACTGCTTTTCACATGTGTAGACATGTGGTGCACTTACAGTAAAAGTAGTTGCCTACCTCTACCCACCATGATTGTCATGGCCTGTACCACGTGTACTAAGGATAAGCAAAAAAAAAAAAAGCTCTAAGAGATCTAATACTGTATTGGACAATCATATTATATATTCCACATTTAAGGATGGAATTGTAGTTGTGGCATTTAAGTAAACTAGGGACTTAAGACTAGAATTACATATTTGCATCAAGCAATGCTCTTGTGTTAACAATAAAGACAAGTCCAGTTAGGAATAAATGTGATAAAAGCTTATGTCCATAGTTCCATCATTCAGTGTGATACAGTAAAACTACCTCCCTGTAAAGGACACCTAATTGTAGATCCAAAGTGTCCTTTAGGGAGAGGTGTCCTTTTACCGGGGTGTTGTTAAATAGTAAAAATGGTAATTTTGTAAATGAAAACTGTATTTTGTAGGAGGCATCCTCTAGCGGGAGTGTCCTCTCATGGAGGTTCTACTATATGTATAAGCAGATTTATCCAATACAGTATTAGAGCTTTTAAAGTGATTAGGTCGATTAAATTGTTATTTGATAGGCTGCATGTTAGGGCATGAAATCATGGTCGAATTATCGCAAGTGTTAGATTATAGGGTGTTGAATTAACAAGGTTATACTGTATATAAAAGTCAATGTATGTATGTATGTATATATGTTTGTTGGCTATACAGGTCCTCAATATGTAACAAATCTGGCTGAAATTCTAACAGTACATAGAGTTGAATCTGGAAAAATTATAGCCACATTTTCAGGTCTCTATCTCAAATATCCTTGAAGTTATTTACAAATTCGCCAATTTTACTCACAACCAGCACCCCATGCTGAGATAATTACATCTAGGATGTGTGCAGTGGTCGGAGATAGGTTTCAGTTTTGTCAGGAAGTCTGCTGCATGTTTCTCGGGTATTGTACTTTATTTTAAAAAGATTAAGTAATTCAAATTGTAGTGCTTTATAATGGCAATCCTTGACGTTGCAGATTTAACATAAAAAAAAAAAAAAAACTTTTCTTTTCTAATTTTTGATTGTATAAGAAATATATTTTCTTTTAGGTATTGTTCTTCATTTTAAAAAGGTTAAGTAATTGTTTAAAATGATATACAGTAGAACTTCCCTTTAGCAGACACCCCGCTAGTGGACACCTCTCCACAAAGGACAGTTTTCATTTGCAAAATTACCATTTTTACAATTTAGCAACTCTCTGGTAAAAGAACACCTCTCCCTAAAGGACACTATTGCTCTGCAATTAGGTGTCTTTTACAGGGAGGTTCTACTGTATATGAAATATATATATACAGTTAAACCTGTCTATAGCGCCCCCTCTTGGGACTCACCAAAATAGGGTTCTATAGAGAGGGGGTGCTATAGACAGGTCACTTTTAATGTAAATCGAATTGTACTACGTATTTAAAATCGGGCGCTATAGAGAGGAAGGTGCTATTTAGAGGGAGCACCTTATAGACAGGTTTGGCTGTACATGTATTTACTGCATTTTTCTTCTTTAAAAAAAGCATGTGGAATCACTACACATGTAAAAGTTGATGCTCCTTTACATGTTTTATGCTCATGTGTTTCTTCACAAGTTCAATATTCATCAATGTGTCTAATGATGTGTGGTGTGGGCAGGTGTTTCCAAGAATGACAGCTCTCTTCTTGTAAATAGAAAACATGTCATTTTGTAACTAGTGAAACTTTTAATTGGGACATGCTGGAAGACCAAAGTAGTCCCAATTATCAGTCCCACCAAGTTATTTTTGTGAGATTAACATTTCTTATTTGTGATTGATTTGTCCAACAGGTAGAGATGTGTTCCAGTGTTTTACAAACATTTTAACTGCGTGTGCCAAACTAGAAGTCAAATTTGATATTATTTTCTTTCACCATTTAATACAATTTTAGTAGCTCATTGAAGAAAAACAATTTCATGGAATTTTTCAACATGGAAGTTTTAAAAATATATGTGTATATATGCATGTGTAAATAAATATCTTATATATTGTAACTGTAAGTGTTCTCTAGCAGCATTATCTCTTATTGTGGTACAGATCAATCTTTTAAAATTAATATTATCATTGTGAGAGTGTTTGTATGCCCCAAATAAGAGCATCACCAAAGAACGAAGCTAATAGTTCTCTGTAATATCTGTTTTTGTTGTTACTTATCTCCTTGTGTAAAGATTACACAAATTTCATTAGTTCATGCTCCTCGAGCTGTTTTATGTTAAGCAGTGGCCTCTCCCAAAGGTCCTGTTTAGTGCATCTAATGCAAGTCAAAATATGTTCTGGAGCTGCAGGTGCCAAGCTACATTTTGGGCAAGTGGGGTAGATTTTGTTGTTATTTTCTCTCATTGTATATTTTCTATCTTTGTAATATCTTGATTGTTTGTGCCATGAACCACTTACAAAGATTCTGCTGCCTTGATTCTGGTGTCCAATAGCTCTCTACCCATTAGGCATCTAAACTGACCAACCACTGACTGCCATGACAAGTAGGTGTTATCAAACCAACTCACAGTTGGTCAAATAGTTCACTGAACACTCGACAGGCTCTCCAATATATCTTTCCTGTTATTTCTGGTACTAAGTCAGGTTTTAGACATTAAAGAATGGGTTGGTGTTGTTCTCTTCTTATTTGGAATTGAAAAAATTAATTGCAATTATTAATCTTCTTTCTTATCTCAAAAGGGTGAAGTAGGATACATCTGCCTTTGTCATTAAGACTGGAAGCACTACTCAGTGGCAGGCCGTCTTAGCTCCAATATGCTCTGACATGAGGAACAGATGCCAAGTGCAATCACTCCTAACATGGAGTACAGACTCATCCTGTATCCCTGGATCAAGAGGACTTACAGGGTAATATCTGCCGGGCCAGCTGAGTCTAGGTTTTTTAGCAAGCTTGTTACTACTCCCCCTCCTTTTACATCCGGGCTTGGGACCGGCGAAGACAAAGTTAAGGAAAGGGTGCATTGTTGGAGTCCTCCACTCGCCAGTTGAGATTGAAATTTTACAATGTAGGAAGGTCTTGATGCTGTCCTTGAAGAACACTTCCATGCAGTTCATGTATCATTATTCTTTATTTTTATATTATCTATGGATTTCTTCAATTTGGTTTCAATAATGCTACCAATGATGCTACCACAGTTTTTTTTTTAAAGTTTATTTTTGTTACTTTTTTTTACAGAGCTTAAAAATTAAATTGCAATAAGTATATATATATACAGTAGAACCTCCCTGTAAAGGACAACACCTAATTGCAGAGCTAAAGTGTCCTTTAGAGAGAGGTGTCCTCTTACTGGAGAGTTGCTAAATTGTAAAAATGGTAATTTTGAAAATGAAAACTGTCCTTTGTAATGAGGTGTCCTCGAGCATGAGTGTCCTGTCATGGAGGTTCTACTGTATAATAAAATATTAATATGATGCAACACCATCTGTTGTAAAAAAAAGCCCCCAAATACAATATTACAGCGCAGTATGTTAGATTGAACTGATCAAACTGCAGGGAGAGTTCACCACTGACGATCCAAGCCCTTCCATTATTTTTATCATTGCAGTAAGGGCAGTAGAAAATTATTTTAGTTTAAAAAAGAAACAAACGTGTTAAAAAAAGTTTAAATTCCTTATAATAAAAGATGTTTATCATTTATTTGCATCACATTATATATGAAGAAAAGGAAAAAAAGACATCTCCTTATCGGGCAACTGAAGGAGATGCCCTTTTTTCTTTTCTTAATTTATGAACCTTATCCCAGTACAATATCACATTTGTACCATTTTTTTCACATTGTACAGTTAAACCTGTCTATAGCGCCCCCTCTTGGGACTCACCAAAATAGGGTGGTATAGACAGGTCACTTTTATGTAAATCGCATCGTACTACGTATTTATAATCTGGCGCTATAGAGAGGGAGACGCTATTTAGAGGGGGTGCTATAGACAGGTTTAACTGTATATGATTGTAACTTTCCATTTTTTTATAATTTCAAATGGATTCTTTAAACTCTTGTATATATCTTTGTATGTGATTTTTATATCTCTTTTTAATGATAAAGAACAATTTGGATTATAGATACAAGAAAATAAGACCAAAGACAAAAATCAGACAAATTCTTTTGTCTGATGATGGTAACAACGCTGTTACCCAAACATCACACACTATTAAATTATTTGGATTAGGTCTATTTTCTTGTATCTCTTTTTAATATTTACAAAATTCAATATTGTCATATGAATCTTCCATTTTTTGTGTCAAATTTTAAATATATGGATGGAAATTTTGACCAGAAACCTTTGTCTTTTTAGATATAAATATATATATATAATGAAGGATAAAAAAAAAAGAGAAATATAAAGAGCAAGATAAGTTTACATTACTATATTTGAGGTGAATATCATGAATGTATCAATAAATATATAAATTGTTTAACAACAAGATTTAACAACGGAACATTTAAATCGGCTTTTACACGTCATAAGCTTGTCCAAAAAAACAACTGGGGTAACGAACCAGATATTCCTCAATCAAATATAAAAAGTAATCTAAAAAGTGAACTTTTTTTTTAAATTATAGTTTTTATTTTTAATATTATTTTTATATATATGTATTGAAAATAAAGCAATCCATAAATAAATCTTTAATTAAAAAGGCATATATTGGATCAAAATATTATTTATTTTGCCAATATTTCAGTTGACTGAACGCCAACCTTTATCAAGGTGTTATAACATATTAATGTGTATCAACATTATATCAAGGGCTGAGTTTGTTGTTGACACACATTAATATGTTGTAATACCTTGATAAAGGTTGGCGTTGAGCCAACTGAAATATTGGTAAAATATATGATATTTTGATCCAATATATGCCTATTCAATTAAAGAGAGAGAGATTATATATATGTATATATATTAAAAACAAAAGAGGCATATCCTGACCAGCCTCAGATGAGCATTTATAGATGGCAGAACGCCATCTAGTGGAACAAAAATATGATAAATCAAGAAAAGTCAACCACGAATGTGTTTCAGGGTGTTGGCCCTAGTCAGCGTGGTGCAGACTACCTCTATGACCAAAATTTGGTCCCAGAGGTTTCCTGAGAAATCAAAACATGTTGTTACACTAGATGGCACTCTGCCATCTAGAAAAGCTCAAGTGAGCCTGGTCAGGATATGTCTTTTTTATTTTTAATATCAACACCTGAACTTTTTAATGTATTTTTTATTGTTTTTTCATATATAGAGTCAGACCTAATATACCAAATATAGAGTGAAATCTCATGACACCAACAACAACCCTTCGATGAGTGCAAAAGTTCTATATATAAGAGCTTTGACCAATCCCACTTTTTGACTAAAATGGTGCTGTGAACTATAGTTCCTGTATTGTCGGCTTTTTGTATATAGAAGTGGCAATAATGTTATTACTATATGTTAATTTCATGTCCAGAAAATTGATTGGTTTACTCTATGGAAGTAGATAACAACAAACCAATCAATTTTCTGGACATGAAATTAACATATAGTAATAACATTATTGCCACTTATATATACAAAAAGCCGACACATACAGGAACTTATTGGAACTAAAGTTCACAGCACCATTTTAGTCAAAAAGTGGGATTGGTCAAAGCTCTTATATATAGGACTTTTACACTCATCAATGATGTGGTTAAGAGAAATTAACAACAACAACCCTTGTTATAATCACAGTACAAACAATGGGAAACCTGTGACCTCAGAATGGTAAAACAAGGTTTCTGGTATAATGAGGTTACACACATCTATATTTTCAATCTAGTCATATGTATGTATGCTTGTGAAGTTTTGAAAATATCTTATAAATCTTGTAATATATTTAAAAAAAAAAAGACTTATACGTGTTGTGAACATGATAAGGCACAATTTGTATTATAGATTATAAACACAAGGTAATAAGACCAAATCCAAATAAATAGTGTGTGACGTTTCGTTGACAACGTTGACGTTTTGTCTGAAGATGGTAACAATATGTCACACACTATTTATTTATTTGGATTTGGTCTTATTACCTTGTGTTGTGAACATTGAATTTTATTGATTTTTCTGAAAAAAATTGCCAAAATGTAAAATCAAAGTTTTTATTGTATGCTCAACTTTAACTCTGCTGCATCCCAAGATGTCATCACAGCTAAACTTCTGTCTTGTGTGGCATAGCTGTCTTTGATTTCATTTATACCTTGTTCTGTTTTTTTATAACTTTGTGTTGGCTCATTTTAAAACTATAGTATTTATTCACACAACTTTAATATAATATTTGTTGTTTTTGTTGATAAGCACAATTTTGATTATAGATTATAGGTATATGAAAATGAGACCAAATCCAAATAAATTAATAGTGTGTGATGTTTCGGTAACAACATTTATTGAAAAGTCACACACTATTAATTTATTTGGATTAGGTTTTATTTTCTTGTTGTTGTTGTTCATATTCCCTTGTGCAAAGAAATATAGGCTTAACATCTATTCAATACCTATTACAGTAGAACCTCTCTGTAAAGGACACCTAGTTGCAGAGACAAAGTGTCCTTTAGGGAGAGGTGTCCTCTAGTTGCTAAATTGTAAAAATGGTAATTTTGCAAATGAAAACTGTCCTTTGTAGAGAGGTGTCCTCTAGTGCAAGTGTCCTCTCATAGAGGTTCTACTGTATTTAAATTTTTTATTTTTAAATCCTAAAAATTCTTTTCCATATATATATATATAGCCATATTTTGTTTTTAGTCTTGTTTATAAAAGCTGCTAAAATGTATTTAGGTGCAAGTATCCCAAGCTGGGATATATATATATGTCAAATAAATATTTAATTCAAACAAAGAATAAACTATAGATGTGATTTGAGAGACAGTGGTCAAGATTAGAACAAGAAGGTTAAATTATAATGGGTTTTGAATTAAAGATGATTGAAAGGTCAGAGTATAGTTTAATATGTTTCAAATGTTTATTCAGTCAAACCTTCATTTTAATAACATTGCCAAAGATATATTTTATGTTATTACCACCATTAAAAAATATATGATATATCATTAAAAATTAGCATTATTATTTAATTTTGTTGTTGTCGTGTCCAATAAAGAACCTCAGATGTCTCCATACATCTCTATCACAGCAGTCGCAATGTCCTCTATCTTGGGTGTGTAAAGCTGTTGCTCTGGGTCCATTTCAATTTTCTGCAAGGATGCGGCCATTGCTGGGCATGAGAATATGTGGGTAGGTGTTAAGTTCCACACCAGGACAATTGTTACATGTCCTTTTTATTATTTAATTATTTATATATATATACAGTAGAACCTCCCTGTAAAGGACACCTAATTACAGAACCAAAGTGTCCTTTAGGGAGAGGTGTCCTCTTACCGGAGAGTTGCTAAATAGTAAAAATGGTAATTTTGGAGATCAAAACTCCTTTAGCGAGGTGTTATGGAGTTCCTACTGTAAATATTTCACTTATACCAATTGGTTATATGCTACAACCCGTGTGCCCACGGGACCACCAGTTAGAACTTATTGAGCCTTGTTTATATTTGAACTGAAGTCAAAATTTCATTAGCTAGATGTTAGTGTTCTTTGAACTGTGGAGTGATAAAATAATAAGAATATCTACCTGGCTCAAAACTGAATACCGAGCCATTTTGTGATATAACTTTGAATGCGGTTTGGGCATGGAATAATGCTTGCAAGAAATGATTCCTGTACTGGGAAATGATTGTCCACATTGTACTAACATATTCAGGTGGTATTGTGAGTTTCGCGAGGAAAATATGGCATAAGAGATGCACCAAGGTCAGAATGTCCAGCTTCGTCAGTTAATGAGGAAAACATCGCTGCTGTCAAGAAATTATTGGAGACTGCTTGACATATAACTTATCACCAGATAGAGGAGAGTTTAGACATTCCTGCAACAGTAATTCATTCCATTCTGCACAAACATCTAAAAGTGAGTAAAGTTTGTTGCCTATGGGTTTCTCATTCCTTAACTGATGAGCAGATGACGTGTTTCATGCTGCAGAGAATTGCTCAAAAAGTGTGATAATGGATCATCTTGTTATGTCAATAGCATCATAATAGGTGATGAAGCTTGGCTTTATTATTTTGATGTGCCTACTAAAGCCCAGAACAGAGGTTGGATCTTTGAAGGTGCGCCTATGTCTGTACCAATATCCAGATGCATAAAGAAGAAAATGTTAGCTGTCTTCTTTACTGCCAAAGGAGTTGTGAGTCGCGCGGGTACTGGAAAATCAAAAGACAGTCACTGCCAAGTGGTACACTGAGGAATGCCTTCCTAAAGTTTCTATGAAAAATAGACACTTGGGCCAGTTTTTTATTTTCTCAACGTTTTTCAACAAAAATCTTTGAGAAAATAAAAAACTCATAACTGGCCGAAGTGTCTATTTTTCATAGAAATATGAATGCCAGCCAGGCAACCTCTTCCTAAAGTTGTTCAAGCAGTTAGTCCAAACTCAAGGACTGACACATGGCACCACAACAATGCTCCAGCTCACTGTTTGAAGGTCTGCACCGATTATTTGACACATACTGAATTAAAATATTTGGAGCATCCCCCTACAGTCCAGACCTTGCACCTTGAGACTTTGTCCTTTTGCCTCATGTGAAGAACTAACTAAAAGGTAAACGCTTTTTCTTGGGTGAAGACCTCTTGAGGGCATGGGATGACGACAGCTCCCTGAGGAAATGTGGGAGAGTTGGTTTGATGACTGGTTCAGTAGGATGGAGAAGTGTATTGATTGTGGTGGAAAATATTCTGAAAGATTGTAAATAATAAAGTCATAACTTTCCTAGTGCTCTATGTAATCACAATTTGAAGCCACACAAAACCCAAGTGTAGGCGTATGAAATAAATGGTAACTGTGCAAAAAAATTAAGGCACTTTATTATAGATCCTCAACACTACAGAGTATCAAAATAAATAATTGAATTTGAGGGAGATGCACGTAAATAGTTGCGACGTACGTCATTTTGGCAGAGAACATGGATACCGAAGACACACAAATGTGTGCGTGTGCTTTTTCCTGCTGAGAAATAATCATAAAAAAATAATAAAAAGGAACCTACCAAAATCATTTTTACAAGTTAAAATAAAACGGCAGTGAGAAGTTTAATGCCACAAATATGTTTATATCGAGGGGATGGCTTGATGTGTGGCTTGATCCTCATGCAAAAGGTGAAATGTTTATAAATTAAAATAATGTCAATGTATGATCCATGCCAAAAACAACAAAAATAACAAGCATTTGAACACTCGATCAGAAGAAGGCAAGAAATGACCACTAGAATGAAGAGGATAGAGAACAAACTAATCCAGCTAGACAGCAGCTCAGTTTCTAGAAGTCGACATAGTTCACTAGTGGTTTGGCGCGAAGGAGGCGTGGCTGATGGAAGCCCCTCCCTCAAGAGTTACTGGCGGAAAGAGGTGAAAGAGGCGGTGCCCCGGGTATCACAGGGGGCGGTGCATGCGGAGGACAAGAGGGGCCTGGGGCTTGCAATCTTGGGGGTCGCACTGCATGAGGCCGGCCTCTTCACAGCGGCACTGGAGGCAGGGGCCGCTGGATGGCCGCACGACCTCTCCCACGGCGTAGTGTCGTCCCTTCACCTCGCACCCTGGACACCATCGTCTAGCTGTCAGCTATGTACAGTAGAACCTCCCTTTAACTGACACCCCGCTGTAGAGGACACTGGCGATATTTTCTCTATATAAAAATGAGTGGGTATTAAGGAGAAAAAAGTGAGAGAGAGAAATAAATCCTATTATTTACTAGAACTCTCACTTTGTTTTTAATATAGGCCTAGCAATTTTATTTGGGCCTGACTTAACCGTACAAGACAGTGCAGCAAAAACTTAATTATTTTCATCAGAGCACGTATTGTTACAGCCTCTGTAGCGTCCTTTTATTTTATTTTCTCCCATTCGACGTGAAAAGACCTCTCCGTCCTACAGCGACAGATTATACGAGCGACTGTGACTATAATGTACGATCTTCAAATCCTTACTGGCTGTGTTCAAACAAAAATAAAATGACATCGGCCAGTGAACAAAGGGAAGCGTGATGACAACAGCAGTTTTCTGTCTCCCCGCAGGTCTAAGCTGGATGGTTTAGTGTGAATTCTAATTATTCCCAAACAAGCTACTCTGGTCTTTACGGTACACTCGAATGTCAGCAAGATCCACAAGACAGCAGTACTCCAATATCCAGAATGGCTGAGAATATTGACACCCAGTACCTGTGGTGGAGGCTGCTAGGAGACGGAATGCCCTTGGGGGTGTGGGGGACGTGGTGGTGGTGGTTGACGTGGGGAGCAGCGTGGAGTCCGTCATGTTCTGTACAGCTGTTACACACACTCCCAGTCATGTTCTGTACAGCTGTTACACACACTCCCAGTCATGTTCTGTACAGCTGTTACACACACTCCCAGTCATGTTCTGTACAGCTGTTACACACACTCCCAGTCATGTTCTGTACAGCTGTTACACACACACTCCCAGTCATGTTCTGTACAGCTGTTACACACACACTCCCAGTCATGTTCTGTACAGCTGTTACACACACTCCCAGTCATGTTCTGTACAGCTGTTACACACACACTCCCAGTCATGTTCTGTACAGCTGTTACACACACACTCCCAGTCATGTTCTGTACAGCTGTTACACACACACTCCCAGTCATGTTCTGTACAGCTGTTACACACACACTCCCAGTCATGTTCTGTACAGCTGTTACACACACACTCCCAGTCATGTTCTGTACAGCTGTTACACACACTCCCAGTCATGTTCTGTACAGCTGTTACACACACTCCCAGTCATGTTCTGTACAGCTGTTACACACACTCCCAGTCATGTTATGTACAGCTGTTACACACACTCCCAGTCATGTTATGTACAGCTGTTACACACACACTCCCAGTCATGTTCTGTACAGCTGTTACACACACACTCCCAGTCATGTTCTGTACAGCTGTTACACACACTCCCAGTCATGTTCTGTACAGCTGTTACACACACACTCCCAGTCATGTTCTGTACAGCTGTTACACACACACTCCCAGTCATGTTCTGTACAGCTGTTACACACACACTCCCAGTCATGTTCTGTACAGCTGTTACACACACACTCCCAGTCATGTTCTGTACAGCTGTTACACACACACTCCCAGTCATGTTCTGTACAGCTGTTACACACACTCCCAGTCATGTTCTGTACAGCTGTTACACACACACTCCCAGTCATGTTCTGTACAGCTGTTACACACACACTCCCAGTCATGTTCTGTACAGCTGTTACACACACACTCCCAGTCATGTTCTGTACAGCTGTTACACACACTCCCAGTCATGTTCTGTACAGCTGTTACACACACTCCCAGTCATGTTCTGTACAGCTGTTACACACACTCCCAGTCATGTTCTGTACAGCTGTTACACACACACTCCCAGTCATGTTCTGTACAGCTGTTACACACACACTCCCAGTCATGTTCTGTACAGCTGTTACACACACACTCCCAGTCATGTTCTGTACAGCTGTTACACACACACTCCCAGTCATGTTCTGTACAGCTGTTACACACACACTCCCAGTCATGTTCTGTACAGCTGTTACACACACACTCCCAGTCATGTTCTGTACAGCTGTTACACACACACTCCCAGTCATGTTCTGTACAGCTGTTACACACACACTCCCAGTCATGTTCTGTACAGCTGTTACACACACACTCCCAGTCATGTTCTGTACAGCTGTTACACACACTCCCAGTCATGTTCTGTACAGCTGTTACACACACTCCCAGTCATGTTCTGTACAGCTGTTACACACACACTCCCAGTCATGTTCTGTACAGCTGTTACACACACACTCCCAGTCATGTTCTGTACAGCTGTTACACACACACTCCCAGTCATGTTCTGTACAGCTGTTACACACACACTCCCAGTCATGTTCTGTACAGCTGTTACACACACTCCCAGTCATGTTCTGTACAACTGTTACACACACTCCCAGTCATGTTCTGTACAGCTGTTACACACACTCCCAGTCATGTTCTGTACAGCTGTTACACACACTCCCAGTCATGTTCTGTACAGCTGTTACACACACACTCCAGTCATGTTCTGTACAGCTGTTACACACACACTCCCAGTCATGTTCTGTACAGCTGTTACACACACTCCCAGTCATGTTCTGTACAGCTGTTACACACACTCCCAGTCATGTTCTGTACAGCTGTTACACACACACTCCCAGTCATGTTCTGTACAGCTGTTACACACACTCCCAGTCATGTTCTGTACAGCTGTTACACACACTCCCAGTCATGTTCTGTACAGCTGTTACACACACTCCCAGTCATGTTCTGTACAGCTGTTACACACACTCCCAGTCATGTTCTGTACAGCTGTTACACACACTCCCAGTCATGTTCTGTACAGCTGTTACACACACTCCCAGTCATGTTCTGTACAGCTGTTACACACACTCCCAGTCATGTTCTGTACAGCTGTTACACACACTCCCAGTCATGTTCTGTACAGCTGTTACACACACTCCCAGTCATGTTCTGTACAGCTGTTACACACACTCCCAGTCATGTTCTGTACAGCTGTTACACACACTCCCAGTCATGTTCTGTACAGCTGTTACACACACTCCCAGTCATGTTCTGTACAGCTGTTACACACACACACTCCCAGTCATGTTCTGTACAGCTGTTACACACACACACTCCCAGTCATGTTCTGTACAGCTGTTACACACACTCCCAGTCATGTTCTGTACAGCTGTTACACACACTCCCAGTCATGTTCTGTACAGCTGTTACACACACACTCCCAGTCATGTTCTGTACAGCTGTTACACACACACTCCCAGTCATGTTCTGTACAGCTGTTACACACACTCCCAGTCATGTTCTGTACAGCTGTTACACACACTCCCAGTCATGTTCTGTACAGCTGTTACACACACACTCCCAGTCATGTTCTGTACAGCTGTTACACACACTCCCAGTCATGTTCTGTACAGCTGTTACACACACTCCCAGTCATGTTCTGTACAGCTGTTACACACACACACTCCCAGTCATGTTCTGTACAGCTGTTACACACACTCCCAGTCATGTTCTGTACAGCTGTTACACACACTCCCAGTCATGTTCTGTACAGCTGTTACACACACTCCCAGTCATGTTCTGTACAGCTGTTACACACACACACTCCCAGTCATGTTCTGTACAGCTGTTACACACACTCCCAGTCATGTTCTGTACAGCTGTTACACACACTCCCAGTCATGTTCTGTACAGCTGTTACACACACTCCCAGTCATGTTCTGTACAGCTGTTACACACACTCCCAGTCATGTTCTGTACAGCTGTTACACACACTCCCAGTCATGTTCTGTACAGCTGTTACACACACACTCCCAGTCATGTTCTGTACAGCTGTTACACACACTCCCAGTCATGTTCTGTACAGCTGTTACACACACTCCCAGTCATGTTCTGTACAGCTGTTACACACACTCCCAGTCATGTTCTGTACAACTGTTACACGCACACTCCCAGTCATGTTCTGTACAGCTGTTACACACACTCCCAGTCATGTTCTGTACAGCTGTTACACACACTCCCAGTCATGTTCTGTACAGCTGTTACACACACTCCCAGTCATGTTCTGTACAGCTGTTACACACACTCCCAGTCATGTTCTGTACAGCTGTTACACACACTCCCAGTCATGTTCTGTACAGCTGTTACACACACTCCCAGTCATGTTCTGTACAACTGTTACACACACTCCCAGTCATGTTCTGTACAGCTGTTACACACACTCCCAGTCATGTTCTGTACAACTGTTACACACACACTCCCAGTCATGTTCTGTACAGCTGTTACACACACTCCCAGTCATGTTCTGTACAGCTGTTACACACACACTCCCAGTCATGTTCTGTACAGCTGTTACACACACTCCCAGTCATGTTCTGTACAGCTGTTACACACACTCCCAGTCATGTTCTGTACAGCTGTTACACACACTCCCAGTCATGTTCTGTACAGCTGTTACACACACTCCCAGTCATGTTCTGTACAGCTGTTACACACACTCCCAGTCATGTTCTGTAAGCTGTTACACACACTCCCAGTCATGTTCATTTCAGGGGTTTTGAACCACCTTTAATTAGGCAAAGTCGCATACCTTGTCACCCCCTTCTAGCCAGATTATAGGCACACACAAAAATCCGAATATCACAGCTTCAATTTGCAGAAATTTAAATGATCAAAATAGGTTTTTATATAATATATACATAAAACCATAGAACTTATCTCTATAGAACACATCTAGTTGAAGAACACTTTATAGAAGTGTCTTCTTACGGAAAAGCAGATGATTGTTAAAAAATAATTTTGAATACAAATTTGAAAGTGTGTTCTGTATTTCATTTTAAATAGGGCTTTGGAAAAGTTTGAATGATAAATATGGCCAGAACTTCTTCGGTTCTCTAACCTTAATTAGATATTTTTTCCGCGCTGGACTCTTGAATAAGAAAAAAAAAAGAGTACAAATGTGATAAGGAATAAGTGCATAAATTAAGGAAAAAAGGGAAATCTTATTATCGTGCAACTGAAAGTTGCACGATAAAGAGATGCCTTTTTTTCTTTCTTGAATAAGAGTGGAGTATATAAGCAGACTTACGGCATTCATATCTCGGGCAGCAGAAGCCAGAGATCGGGGTCTCCCTGCAATGAGAGATGGGCGGCGGACAGCTCTGCTGGAGACAGATTATATCGCCGCGGAAACAGAAGCAGAACTCGCACGCGTTATCGCGTGGAATCTGCTCGGCGCTCTGGTAGACGCGGCCCTCGAAGTAGCACACTGCACGGACGTGTTACAGGATTACAGGGCAACACGGCAGTCGTGCAACTTACCTCCCTCGTCGAGGAATGAGGGCGGACTGGTGGGGCGGGTTGGCACTGGACACAGCAGGCCAGATCTAGCGTTGAAGCTGTTTACATTTGTTCCCAGAAGCATCGTTACAAAGTAGTTTATGTCCGTTCCCTGAAGCATCTATCCTGATTAGCCTATGGCACACGTAGAGAACGAGACAAAGTATTTTCTGTCATTTTCTCAAAGCATCGATCTTGGCTAGCCTATGGCACACGTAGAGAACGAGGCAAATTATTTTCTGTCCGTTTCCTGAAGCATCGATCTTGGCTAGCCTATGGCACACGTAGAGAACGAGGCAAATTATTTTCTGTCCGTTTCCTGAAGCATCGATCTTGGCTAGCCTATGGCACACGTAGAGAACGAGGCAAAGTATTTTCTGTCCGTTTCCTGAAGCATCGACCCTGATTAGCCTATGGCACACGTAGAGAACGAGGCAAAATATTTTCTGTCCGTTTCCTGAAGCATCGACCCTGATTAGCCTATGGCACACGTAGAGAACGAGACAAACTATTTTCTGTCCGTTTCCTGAAGCATCGACCCTGATTAGCCTATGGCACACGTAGAGAACGAGACAAACTATTTTCTGTCGTTTCCTGAAGCATCGACCCTGATTAGCCTATGGCACACGTAGAGAACGAGACAAAGTAGTTTATGTCCGTTCCCTGAAGCATCTACCCTGAGTAGCCTATGGCACACGTAGAGAACGAGACAAACTATTTTCTGTCGTTTCCTGAAGCATCGACCCTGATTAGCCTATGGCACACGTAGAGAACGAGACAAAGTAGTTTATGTCCGTTCCCTGAAGCATCTACCCTAATTAGCCTATGGCACACATAGAGAACGAGACAAAGTATTTTGGTACCAAAAGTATGAAATCATGAAGTGAATATTTTTTGTAAGTTTTTTTATTTAACCGAGATTTCGAGCATTTCTGCCCTCTACAGGTGTAAAACTCTACGGG
>CP092868.1:104619545-104647750 GCA_030710605.1 Cordylochernes scorpioides | reverse complement strand
CATTTTATTTTTGTTTGAACACAGCCAGTAAGGATTTGAAGATCGTACATTATGGTCACAGTCGATCGTATAATCTGTCACTGTTGGACGGAGAGGTCCTTTCACGTCGAATGGGAGAAAATAAATTAAAAGGACGCTACAGAGGCTGTAACAATACGTGCGCTGATGAAAATAATGAAGTTTTTGCTGCACTGTCTTGTACGGTTAAGTCAGGCCCAAATAAAATTGCTAGGCCTATATTAAAAATAAAGTGAGAGTTCTAGTAAATAATAGGATTTATTTCTCTCTTTCACTTTTTTCTCCTTAATACCCACTCATTTTCATATAGAGAAAATATTTATATCGCCAGTGTCCTCTACAGCGGGGTGTCAGTTAAAGGGAGGTTCTACTGTACATAGTTGACAGCTAGACGATGGTGTCCAGGGTGCGAGGTGAAGGGACGACACTACGCCGTGGGAGAGGTCGTGCGGCCATCCAGCGGCCCCTGCCTCCAGTGCCGCTGTGAAGAGGCCGGCCTCATGCAGTGCGACCCCCAAGATTGCAAGCCCCAGGCCCCTCTTGTCCTCCGCATGCACCGCCCCCTGTGATACCCGGGGCACCGCCTCTTTCACCTCTTTCCGCCAGTAACTCTTGAGGGAGGGGCTTCCATCAGCCACGCCTCCTTCGCGCCAAACCACTAGTGAACTATGTCGACTTCTAGAAACTGAGCTGCTGTCTAGCTGGATTAGTTTGTTCTCTATCCTCTTCATTCTAGTGGTCATTTCTTGCCTTCTTCTGATCGAGTGTTCAAATGCTTGTTATTTTTGTTGTTTTTGGCATGGATCATACATTGACATTATTTTAATTTATGAACATTTCACCTTTTGCATGAGGATCAAGCCACACATCAAGCCATCCCCTCGATATAAACATATTTGTGGCATTAAACTTCTCACTGCCGTTTTATTTTAACTTGTAAAAATGATTTTGGTAGGTTCCTTTTTATTATTTTTTTATGATTATTTCTCAGCAGGAAAAAGCACACGCACACATTTGTGTGTCTTCGGTATCCATGTTCTCTGCCAAAATGACGTACGTCGCAACTATTTACGTGCATCTCCCTCAAATTCAATTATTTATTTTGATACTCTGTAGTGTTGAGGATCTATAATAAAGTGCCTTAATTTTTTTGCACAGTTACCATTTATTTCATACGCCTACACTTGGGTTTTGTGTGGCTTCAAATTGCGATTACATAGAGCACCAGGAAAGTTATGACTTTATTATTTACAATCTTTCAGAATATTTTCCACCGCAATCAATACACTTCTCCATCCTACTGAACCAGTCATCAAACCAACTCTCCCACATTTCCTCAGGGAGCTGTCGTCATCCCATGCCCTCAAGAGGTCTTCACCCTAGAAAAAGCGTTTACCGTTTAGTTAGTTCTTCACATGAGGCAAAAGGACAAATTCGCAAGGTGCAAGGTCTGGACTGCAGGGAGGATGCTCCAAATATTTTAATTCAGTATGTGTAAAATAATTGGCGCAGACCTTCAAACAGTGAGCTGGAGCATTGTCGTGGTGCCATGTGTCAGTCCTTGAGTTTGGACTAACTGCTTGAACAACTTTAGGAAGATAAGAGGTTGCCTGGCTGGCATTCATATTTCTATGAAAAATAGACACTACGGCCAGTTAGTTTTTTATTTTCTCAAAGATTTTTGTTGAAACGTTGAGAAAATAAAAAACTGGCCCAAGTGTCTATTTTTCATAGAAAGTTTAGGAAGGCATTCCTCAGTGTACCACTTGGCAGTGACTGTCTTTTGATTTTCCAGTACCGCGCGACTCACAGCTCCTCTGGCAGTAAAGAAGACAGCTAACACTTTCTTCTTTATGCATCTGGATATTGGTACAGACATAGGCGCACCTTCAAAGATCCAAACTCTGTTCTGGGCTTTAGTAGGCACATCAAAATAATAAAGCCAAGTTTCATCACCTGTTATGATGCTATTGACATAACAAGATGATCCATTATCACACTTTTTGAGCAATTCTCGGCAATATGAAACACGTCGAGTCATATGCTCATCAGTTAAGGAATGAGAAACCCATAGGCAACAAACTTTACTTACTTTTAGATGTTTGTGCAGAATGGAATGAATTTCTTGTGTAGGAATGTCTTAACTCTCCTCTATCTGGTGATAAGTTATCAAGCAGTCTCCAATAATTTCTTGACACCAGCGATGTTTTCCTCATTAACTGACGAAGCTGGACATTCTGACCTTGGTGCATCTCTTATGCCATATTTTCCTCGCGAAACTCACAATACCACCTGAATATGTTAGTACAATGTGGACAATCATTTCCCAGTACAGGAATCATTTCTTGCAAGCCTTATTCCATGCCCAAACCGCATTCAAAGTTATATCACAAAATGGCTAGGTATTCAGTTTTGCGCCGGGTAGACATTCTTATTATTTTATCACTCCACAGTTCAAAGAACACTAACATCTAGCTAATGAAATTTTGACTTCAGTTCAAATATAAACAAGGCTCAATAAGTTCGAACTGGTGCCCCCGTGGGCACACGGGTTGGAGTGTATTGCAAAACTTTCCTAGCGTCCCACTTTGTATATAATTAAAAACAAACTGTATTCTACTTAAATATAACCAATTGGTATAGGTGAAATATTTACAGTAGAAACTCCATAAGAGAACACCTCTCTAAAAGAGTTTTGATCTCCAAAATTGCCATTTTTACTATTTGGCAACTCTCCGGTAAGAGGACACCTCTCCCTAAAGGACGCTTTGGTTCTGCAAATAGGTGTCCTTTACAGGGAGGTTCTACTGTATATATATATAAATAATTAAATAATAAAAAGGACATGTAACAATTGTCCTGGTGTGGAACTTAACACCTACCCACATTTTATCATGCCCAGCAATGGCTGCAGCCTTGCAGAAAATTAACATGGACCCAGAGCAGCAGCTTTACACACCCAAGATAGAGAATATTGCAACTGCTGTGATAGAGATGTATAGAGACATCTGAGGCTCTTCATTGGACACGCCAACAACAATAGAAAATTGACATGGACCCAGAGCAGCAGCTTTACACACCCAAGATAGAGGACATTGCGACTGCTGTGATAGAGATGTATGGAGACATTTCAGGTTCTTTATTGGACACGACAACAACAATAGAAAATTAACATGGACCCAGAGCAGCAGCTTTACACACCCAAGATAGAGAATATTGCAACTGCTGTGATAGAGATGTATGGAGACATTTCAGGTTCTTCATTGGACACAACAACAACAGAAAATTGACATGGATCCAGAGCAGCAGCTTTACACACCCAAGATAGAGAATATTGCAACTGCTGTGATAGAGATGTATGGAGACATCTGAGGCTCTTCATCGGACACGACAACAACAACAGAAAATTGACATGGACCCAGAGCAGCAGCTTTACACACCCAAGATAGAGAATATTGCAACTGCTGTGATAGAGATGTATGGAGACATTTCAGGTTCTTCATTGGACACAACAACAACAGAAAATTGACATGGATCCAGAGCAGCAGCTTTACACACCCAAGATAGAGAATATTGCAACTGCTGTGATAGAGATGTATGGAGACATCTGAGGCTCTTCATCGGACACGACAACAACAACAGAAAATTGACATGGACCCAGAGCAGCAGCTTTACACACCCAAGATAGAGAATATTGCAACTGCTGTGATAGAGATGTATGGAGACATCTGAGGCTCTTCATCGGACACGACAACAACAACAGAAAATTGACATGGACCCAGAGCAGCAGCTTTACACACCCAAGATAGAGAATATTGCAACTGCTGTGATAGAGATGTATAGAGACATCTGAGGCTCTTCATTGGACACGACAACAACAATAGAAAATTAACATGGACCCAGAGCAGCAGCTTTACACACCCAAGATAGAGAATATTGCAACTGCTGTGATAGAGATGTATGGAGACATCTGAGGCTCTTCATTGGACACAACAACAACAACAGAAAATTGACATGGACCCAGAGCAGCAGCTTTACACACCCAAGATAGAGAATATTGCAACTGCTGTGATAGAGATGTATGGAGACATCTGAGGCTCTTCATTGAACACAACAACAACAACAGAAAATTGACATGGACCCAGAGCAGCAGCTTTACACACCCAAGATAGAGAATATTGCAACTGCTGTGATAGAGATGTATGGAGACATCTGAGGCTCTTCATCGGACACGACAACAACAACAGAAAATTGACATGGACCCAGAGCAGCAGCTTTACACACCCAAGATAGAGAATATTGCAACTGCTGTGATAGAGATGTATAGAGACATCTGAGGCTCTTCATTGGACACGACAACAACAATAGAAAATTAACATGGACCCAGAGCAGCAGCTTTACACACCCAAGATAGAGAATATTGCAACTGCTGTGATAGAGATGTATGGAGACATCTGAGGCTCTTCATTGGACACAACAACAACAACAGAAAATTGACATGGACCCAGAGCAGCAGCTTTACACACCCAAGATAGAGAATATTGCAACTGCTGTGATAGAGATGTATGGAGACATCTGAGGCTCTTCATTGGACACAACAACAACAGAAAATTGACATGGACCCAGAGCAGCAGCTTTACACACCCAAGATAGAGAATATTGCAACTGCTGTGATAGAGATGTATGGAGACATCTGAGGCTCTTCATTGGACACGACAACAATAATAGAAAATTAACATGGACCCAGAGCAGCAGCTTTACACACCCAAGATAGAGGACATTGCGACTGCTGTGATAGAGATATATGGAGACATCTGAGGTTCTTTATTGGACACGACAACAACAAAATTAAATAATAATGCTAATTTTTAATGATATATCATAAATTTTTTAATGGTGGTAATAACATAAAATATATCTTTGGCAATGTTATTAAAATGAAGGTTTGACTGAATAAACATTTGAAACATATTAAACTATACTCTGATCTTTCAATCATCTTTAATTCAAAACCCATTATAATTTAACCTTCTTGTTTTTAATCTTGACCACTGTCTCTCAAATCACATCTATAGTTTATTCTTTGTTTGAATTAAATATTTATTTGACATATCCCAGCTTGGGATACTTGCACCTAAATACATTTTAGCAGCTTTTATAAACAAGATTGAAAACAAAATATAGCTATATATATATATATATATGGAAAAGAATTTTTAGGATTTAAAAATAAAAAAATTAAATACAGTAGAACCTCTATGAGAGGACACTCGTGCTAGAGGACACCTCTCTACAAAGGACAGTTTTCATTTGCAAAATTACCATTTTTACAATTTAGCAACTCTCCGGTAAGAGGACACCTTTCCCTAAAGGACACTTTGTCTCTGCAACTAGGTGTTGTCCTTTACAGGGAGGTTCTACTGTAACGTATTGAATAGAGAATTAAGCCTATATTTCTTTGCACAAGGGGATAAGAACAACAACAACAAGAAAATAAAACCTAATCCAAATAAATTAATAGTGTGTGACTTTACTGTAAAAGCTGTTACCAAAACATCACACACTATCAATTTATTTGGATTTGGTCTTATTTTCATATATATTAAAGTTGTTTGAATTAATATTATAGTTTTAAAATGAGCCAACACAAAGTTATAAAAAAACAGAACAAGGTATAAATGAAATCAAAGACAGCTATGCCACACAAGACAGAAGTTTAGCTGTGATGACATCTTGGGATGCAGCAGGGTTAAAGTTGAGCATACAATAAAAACTTTGATTTTACATTTTGGCAATTTTTTTCAGAAAAATCAATAAAATTCTATGTTCACAACACAAGGTAATAAGACCAAATCCAAATAAATAAATAGTTTGTGACATATTGTTACCATCTTCAGACAAAACGTCAACGTTGTCAACGAAACGTCACACACTATTTATTTGGATTTGGTCTTATTACCTTGTGTTTATAATCTATAATACAAATTGTGCCTTATCATGTTCACAACACGTATAAGTCTTTTTTTTTTTTAATATATTACAAGAATTATAAGATATTTTCAAAACTTCACAAGCATACATACATACATATGACTAGATTTAAAATATAGATGTGTGTAACCTCATTATACCAGAAACCTTGTTTTACCATTCTGAGGTCACAGGTTTCCCATTTTTTGTACTGTGATTATAACAAGGGTTGTTGTTGTTAATTTCTCTTAACCACATCATTGATGAGTGCAAAAGTCCTATATATAAGAGCTTTGACCAATCCCACTTTTTGACTTAAATGGTGCCGTGAACTTTAGTTCCAATAAGTTCCTGTATGTGTCGACTTTTTGTATATAGAAGTGGCAATAATGTTATTACTATATGTTAATTTCATGTCCAGGAAATTGATTGATTTGTTGTTATCTACTTCCATAGAGTAAACCAATCAATTTTCTGGACATGAAATTAACATATAGTAATAACATTATTGCCAAATGATAAAGGACAATTTGGATTATAGATTATAATAAAAGAAAACAAGACCTAATCCAAATAATACTAATAAATAATAACTAAAATACTAATAACTAATACTAATAACATTATTGCCACTTCTATATACAAAAAGCCGACAATACAGGAACTTATTGGAACTATAGTTCACAGCACCATTTTAGTCAAAAAGTGGGATCAGTCAAAGCTCTTATATATAGAACTTTTACACTCATCGAAGGGTTGTTGTTGGTGTCATGAGGTTTCACTCTATATTTGGTATATTAAGTCTGACTCTATATATGAAGAAACAATAAAAAATACATAAAAAAGTTCAGGTGTTGATATTAAAAACAAAAGAGACATATCCTGACCAGGCTCACTTGAGCTTTTCTAGATGGCACTCTGCCATCTAGTGTAACAACATGTTTTGATTTCTCAGGAAACCTCTGGGACCAAATTTTGGTCATAGAGGTACAGTCTGCACCATGCTGACTAGGGCCTGAAACACATTCGTGGTTGACTTTTCTTGATTTAACATATTTTTGTTCCACTAGATGGCGTTCTGCCATCTATAAATGCTCATCTGAGGCTGGTCAGGACATGCCTCTTTTGTTTTTAATATATATACATATATATAATCTCTCTCTCTTTAATTGAATAGGCATATATTGGATCAAAATATCATTTATTTTACCAATATTTCAGTTGGCTCAACGCCAACCTTTATCAAGGTATTATAACATATTAATGTGTGTCAACAACAAACTCAGCCCTTGATATAATGTTGATACACATTAATATGTTATAACACCTTGATAAAGGTTGGCGTTCAGCCAACTGAAATATTGGCAAAATAAATTATATTTTGATCCAATATATGCCTTTTTAATTAAAGATTTATTTATGGATTGCTTTATTTTCAATACATATATATAAAAATAATATTAATAATAAAAAATATAATTTTAAAAAAAAGTTCACTTTTTAGATTACTTTTTATATTTGATTGAGGAATATCTGGTTCGTTACCCCAGTTGTTTTTTTGGACAAGCTTATGACGTGTAAAAGCTGATTTAAATGTTCCGTTGTTGAATCTTGTTGTTAAACAATTTATATATTTATTGATACATTCATGATATTCACCTCAAATATAGTAATATAAACTTATCTTACTCTTTATATTTCTCTTTTATCCTTCATTATATATATAGAATATTTATATCTAAAAAGACAAAGGTTTCTGGTCAAAATTTCCATCCATATATTTAAAATTTGACACAAAAAATGGAAGATTCATATGACAATATTGAATTTTGTAAATATTAAAAAGAGATACAAGAAAATAAGACCTAATCCAATTAATTTAATAGTGTGTGATGTTTGGGTAACAGCGTTGTTACCATCATCAGACAAAATAATTTGTCTGATTTTTGTCTTTGGTCTTATTTTCTTGTATCTATAATCCAAATTGTTCTTTATCATTAAAAAGATATAAAAATCACATACAAAGATATATACAAGAGTTTAAAGAATCCATTTGAAATTATAAAAAAATGGAAAGTTACAATCATACACAGTTAAACCTGTCTATAGCACACCCTCTAAATAGCGTCTCCCTCTCTATAGTGCCAGATTATAAATACGTAGTACGATGCGATTTACATTAAAAGTGACCTGTCTATACCACCCTATTTTGGTGAGTCCCAAGAGGGGGCGCTATAGACAGGTTTAACTGTACAATGTGAAAAAAATAGTACAAATGTGATATTGTATTGGGATAAGGTTCATAAATTAAGAAAAGAAAAAAGGGCATCTTCTTCAGTTGCCCGATAAGGAGATGTCTTTTTTTCCTTTTCTTCATATATAATGTGATGCAAATAAACAATAAACATCTTTTAGTATAAGGAATTTAAACTTTTTTTAACATGTTTGTTTCTTTTTTAAACTAAAATAATTTTCTACTGCCCTTACTGCAATGATAAAAATAATGGAAGGGCCTGGATCGTCAGTGGTGAACTCTCCCTGCAGTTTGATCAGTTCAATCTACCATACTGCGCTGTAATATTGTATTAGGGCTTTTTTTTTACAACAGATAGTGTGGCTAATGCATCATATTGATATTTTATTATACAGTAGAACCTCCATGAGAGGACATTTAGCCACTCTCCGGTAAGAGGACACCTCTCTCTAAAGGACACTTTAGCTCTGCAATTAGGTGTTGTCCTTTACAGGGAGGTTCTACTGTGTATATATACTTATTGCAATTTAATTTTTAAGCTCTGTAAAAAGAAGTAACAAAAATAAACTTTAAAAAAAAAAAAACTGTGGTTGCATCATTGGTGAAGTCTACAGATTTGAAAGTAAATTGAAACGAAATTGAAGAAATCCATAGATAATATAAAATAAAGAATAATGATACATGAACTGCATGGAAGTGTTCTTCAAGGACAGCATCAAGGCCTTCCTACATTGTAAAATGTCAATCTCAACTGGCGAGTGGAGGACTCCAACAATGCACCCTTTCCTTAACTTTGTCTTCGCCGGTCCCAAGCCCGGATGTAAAAGGAGGGGGAGCAGTAACAAGCTCACTAAAAAACCTGGGCTCAGCTGGCCCGGCTGATAGTACCCTGTAAGGGCTCCTAACCCAGGGATACAGGATGAGTCTGTACTCCATGTTAGGAGTGGCTGCACATGGCATCTGTTCCTCATGTCAGAGGCGGCCATTTCATATTGGAGCTAAGACGGCCTGCCACTGAGTAGTGCTTCCAGTCTTAATGACAAAGGCAGACGTATCCTACTTCACCCTTTTGAGATAAGAAAGAAGATTAATAATTGCAATTAATTTTTCAATTCCAAATAAGAAGAGAACAACACCAACCCATTCTTTAATGTCTAAAACCTGACTTAGTACCAGAAATAACAAGAAAGATATCTTGGAGAGCCTATCAGTGAACTATTTGACCAACTGTGAGTTGGTTTGATAACACCTACTTGTCATGGCAGTCAGTGGTTGGTCAGTTTAGATGCCTAATGGGTAGAGAGCTATTGGACACCAGAATCAAGGCAGCAGAATCTTTGTAAGTGGTTCATGGCACAAACAATCAAGATATTACAAAGATAGAAAATATACAATGAGAGAAAATAACAACAAAATCTACCCCACTTGCCCAAAATGTAGCTTGGCACCTGCAGCTCCAGAACACGGCTTGCATTAGATGCACTAAACAGGACCTTTGGGAGAGGCCACTGCTTATCATAAAACAGCTCGAGGAGCATGAACTAATGAAATTTGTGTAATCTTTACACAAGGAGATAAGTAACAACAAAAACAGATATTACAGAGAACTATTAGCTTCGTTCTTTGGTGATTCTCTTATTTGGGGCATACAAACACTCTCACAATGATAATATTAATTTTAAAAGATTGATCTCTACCACAATAATGCTGCTAGAGAACACTTACAGTTACCAATATATAAGATATTTATTTACACATGCATATATACACATCTATTTTTAAAACTTCCATGATGAAAAATTCCATGAAATTGTTTTTCTTCAATGAGCTACTAAAATTGTATTAAATGGTGAAAGAAATATATCAAATTTGACTTCTAGTTTGGCACACGCAGTTAAAATGTTTGTAAAACACTGGAACACCTCTCTACCTGTTGGACAAATCAATCACAAATAAGAAATGTTAATCTCACAAAAATAACTTGGTGGGACTGATAATTGGGACTACTTTGGTCTTCCAGCATGTCCCAATTAAAAGTTTCACTAGTTACAAAATGACATGTTTTCTATTTACAAGAAGAGAGCTGTCATTCTTGGAAACACCTGCCCACACCACACATCATTAGACACATTGATGAATATTGAACATGTGAAGAAACACATGAGCATAAAACATGTGAAGCAGCATCAACTTTTACATGTGTAGTGATTCCACATGCTTTTTTTTTTAAAGAAGAAAAATGCAGTAAATACATGTACAGCCAAACCTGTCTATAAGGTGCTCCCTCTAAATAGCACCTTCCTCTCTATAGCGCCCGATTTTAAATACGTAGTACAATTCGATTTACATTAAAAGTGACCTGTCTATAGCACCCCCTCTCTATAGAACCCTATTTTGGTGAGTCCCAAGAGGGGGCGCTATAGACAGGTTTAACTGTATATATATATATCATATACAGTAGAACCTCCCTGTAAAAGACACCTAATTGCAGAGCCAAAGTGTCCTTTAGGGAGAGGTGTTCTTTTACCAGAGAGTTGCTAAATTGTAAAAATGGTAATTTTGCAAATGAAAACTGTCCTTTGTGGAGAGGTGTCCTCTAGCGGGGTGTCTGCTAAATGGAGGTTCTACTGTATATCATTTTAAACAATTACTTAACCTTTTTAAAATGAAGAACAATACCTAAAAGAAAATATATTTCTTATACAATCAAAAATTAGAAAAGAAAAGTTTTTTTTTTTTTTAATGTTAAATCTGCAACGTCAAGGATTGCCATTATAAAGCACTACAATTTGAATTACTTAATCTTTTTAAAATAAAGTACAATACCTGAGAAACATGCAGCAGACTTCCTGACAAAACTGAAACCTATCTCCTACCACTGCACACATCCTAGACATATGGGGTGCTGGTTGTGAGTAAAATTGGCGAATTTGTAAATAACTTCAAGGATATTTGAGATAGAGACCTGAAAATGTGGCTATAATTTTTCCAGATTCAACTCTATGTACTGTTAGAATTTCAGCCAGATTTGTTACATATTGAGGACCTGTATAGCCAACAAACATATATACATACATACATACATTGACTTTTATATACAGTATAACCTTGTTAATTCAACACCCTATAATCTAACACTTGCGATAATTCGACCATGATTTCATGCCCTAACATGCAGCCTATCAAATAACAATTTAATCGACCTAATCACTTTAAAAGCTCTAATACTGTATTGGATAAATCTGCTTATATATATAGTAGAACCTCCATGAGAGGACACTCCCGCTAGAGGATGCCTCCTACAAAATACAGTTTTCATTTACAAAATTACCATTTTTACTATTTAACAGCACCCCGGTAAAAGGACACCTCTCCCTAAAGGACACTTTGGATCTACAATTAGGTGTCCTTTACAGGGAGGTAGTTTTACTGTATCACACTGAATGATGGAACTATGGACATAAGCTTTTAACCTTCCCTTATAACGAACCCACGCCGATTCCCAATTCCATTCCATTGAAAATACCATCGTTATAACGAACTTTGCGATTTTTAGAATAACGAACTACCCCTATAACGAACCTATTTTCGGTCCCAAAATAATAAAATCTATTTAAAATACTATGCTTATAACGAACTTAGAATTGTAATTAAAAAAAAATTGAAACAACCAAATTTTTAGCATGTTTCAGCTCGCGGATCGCGATTTCAAAACAATACATTTAGCGGCATTGTTTGTTTTGAATTTTGCACTTTATTTTTGCTGTATGTTGTATAAATTTTAACACATTATACTTTTTATTAAATATAATATATTTGCATCCATTAAATTTGAAATATAAAAATACAAATGGCTTCCAAAATGAAGAAAACAAAGGCATTTTAAAAACAAAAGCGTTATTTCTTTTTTAAAAAAAAAAGGCCATTTTCAGAACTTTTCAAAGTGAAACAACACAGGCAAAATGTTAAGAACATATTAAAATAAGATAATATAACTTTTCTATTATAAAAGATAAAATATAAAGCTATTAAAAATTGTTACAAAGAGAAATCAACCTCAACTTTTGCCGCGATCGCGATCGTACGTTTTAGGGCTAAAAAAAAAATCCAAATAAATGGTCCCGTGATGAAACAAAAACTATTTTTATGCCATTAACTATGGTGATTTTAAAGTCAGCAATGTTTTGCATGACAGGTTAAAAAAAAAAAACGAAATCTAGACCTAGAAGAATATGTGGGAAAATGAAATGGAAGAAAAACACTAACTTTATTTGAATGGTGCAATGCTTGAAGAATGTTTTGAAGTAACAAGGTGTTAGAGCCATTTTTCCAAGTAAACAATGTATTATATAATGTGATAATGATGCTTTAAAATCATTTTATATCTTTGAATATATATTTAATAAAACTTTGCCTAGGATTTGTCTTGATTTTTAAATTAGACATAGAGGTACATGTATGTTAATGATAAGAAGAACCATCATCTAATGATTTCTATTATTATTCAGTATTAATGTAAGGAAATTGGTCAATTAAAGGAATTAAAACAAAGTGACCATTATTAAGAGGAAGCCTCTTCTTGTGTGTATAGCTGTCCTTTAATTATACGGTCTAAAAATTTTGAAAAGTAAAAAAAAAATAGCTAAACCGTGGCTATAGTGAACTGTGGCTATAGTGAACCAAAAGCTCTGTCCCATTGGGGTTCACTATAGAGGGGTTTTACTGTATGTAATTCTAGTCTTAAGTCCCTAGTTTACTTAAATACCACAACTACAATTCCATCCTTAAATGTGGAATATATAATATGATTGTCCAATACAGTATTAGATCTCTTAGAGCTTTTTTTTTTTTTTGCTTATCCTTAGTACACGTGGTACAGGCCATGACAATCATGGTGGGTAGAGGTAGGCAATTACTTTTACTGTAAGTGCACCACATGTCTACACATGTGAAAAGCAGTTCAACTTTGCACTTACAAATGTGCCAGAACCCTGTTTGATTACTTGCACTTGCTGGTGGGGTTGGACTTTTGCAATAATCGGGGGCCATTGGAGCTTTTTTTTTTTTATCAGAAAAAAATTCCCAATGCAGGAATCGAACCAGGGTCGTAGCGGTCGAAAAACAACGGTTTAGACCCTCCTTCCACCGACCCCCTATTTGAAATATATAGTTTGCACAATACTTGCACTGTCTAAAAATTCACTAAACTCCTCCTTTGCCGGTCCCAAGCCCGGATGAAAAAGAAGGAGGGGAGCAGTAACAAGCTCGCTAAAAAACCTGGGCTCAGCTGGGCCGGCTGATAGTACCCTGTATGGGCTCCTAATCCAGGGATACAGGATGAGCAGTGTCTGTACTCCATGTTAGGAACAGCTGTACATGGCGTCTGTTCCTCATGTCAGAGGCGGACATTTCTTTTGGAGTTAAGTCGGCCTGCTACTGAGTAGTGCTCCCAGTCTTAATGACAAAGGCAGACGCATTCTACCTAATCCATACCATCAAAAGCTCTATAAGATTGATTCCCTAATATGATTAAGTGGAGATAAGAAAGAAGAAGAAAATGTTACTGGTGCAGTGTCATGGTTAATTTTATAGTTGGTACATTTTATCAGGAGATAAGTGGGGGGCTGTGCTGGTCAAACCTCTTTTGCCCAAGAGCAGAGCTAGTAGCAGGTTACTTTCAGCAACATGGTTTTACAACACATAGGGCTGTAGAAGAAACCAGCCATTCCTCTCCCAATGATGCAAGCAAAGGTACTCACCCAACCCCATCCAAGAATTCCTCAGAGTTGATGTCTCAGGTAGTACTGCAGAGCTCCATTGGGGAAGATGTCTTCAAGATGTACAATTGGATTCAAATTTGTGAGATAGGCCAATGTGGAATATGGAATAATTACATCTTCTTTCTCTATTGAAACTCGAACTTTCATTTTCTTTAATGGCTTGTCAAGTTCTTGAATGGGTCTCTTCAGGGTTCTTCTGGGAGGTTTCACTACAACAAATGATTCCATGTTGTCATATGATGGCAGCTCCTCTTTTATTTCTTGTTTGATGGGCACAGGACTTGGTGGCATGTGATGTGTTTGCTGTTCATCAGGCTGTTGTTCCATTCTTGTTGGATCTTGATGGTTTGGAATGGCTTCATTTGAGTCAATCATTTCTAATGCCCTATCATTTTCAGATTGGTTGATATTTTTATTTGTTGTTCCTTGTGCAACGTCAGACTGTTCTGCCTTCTTTTGTGGTGAATTTGTTGGTAAAATGAAGGGTGCAATACTTGGTGTATTTTGTTTTGCCATTTCCTGTTCTACACCATTCTCAGATTCTTCAGTGTTTTGACTACACTCAGCATTGGGCTGTAAATCATATGTTTGTGTCTGCTTGTTGACACTCTTAATTTTTTTACTTATTCTTTTTTTCTGTGGTGTGGTGGCCAATTGATGGATGTATTGCTTATGGAGCATCAGGTGAACTGTGTATTTGAAATTTTGGCTACAATATTTGCATTGAAGTTTTTTGACTGGTCTTGGATTCGGATAGAGCTTTTCAAGTTTTAAAATGGAACCTTCATGTGCTTTCTTCCAATGGAGCGTGATATTATCATAGGTATCTATAAGAGAATGACATTTTGTACATTTGTAACAGTCAGGAATTTTTAAAAATAGTGATTCATTTTCTAATAAAATATAGGCAAAGTCAAAATTTCCTTTATGAATATCAAAAAAATGATCTTTTGCTTCTCTAAATGTATAATTCAATTCTTTACAATCAATACAAAAATATTTCACCAAAGAACTTTCATCAAAACTAGGGCCATTTAATGAAGATGATATTTGAAATGAAATATCTTTCCTCAAATGATCATTTTCAGAGTGCTGCTTTAATTCACTCAAATTCCTAAAGATTTTTTGACAATATTTGCACTTATAAAAATAACCTACAATATTGTCTTGGATAGGTGAAACTGATGGTTCTTCTGCTATTTTTATTAGATAATATTTTAATTCTTGTTTTGTATGTGTTTGTACATTATGAACTTTCATGTTTTTAAGACTCTTTGTCCAATAGCTGCAATAGTAGCAGGTGAAATTAAATTTATCCAAATCATCCCATTCTTTAAAGGTGTTATACTTAAATTTAGAGGTATGGTTACTGTAGTGATGACAGGCTAATTTATACGGGGAAGTAAAACTTTGCTTGCATTCATTACATTCATACATTTTATGTTGATTGTATGCAATATGTCGTATAATATCTGCGGATACATCTGCAGTAAAATAGCAAAAATGACATTTGTACTTAAACCCCATTTTGACAAATATATCACCTTTCAAACGAAAAGGAGTAAGATCGAGGAGTAAGGTGTAAACACACAAAAACAACCGATCTCTCTCACAAAATCCGAAAGATAATAAAATCTTAGAAGAACTTATCAAATTTTAAAAATCCTTCAAATTTCTAAAATATTAAACTTTACAAAAATCAGTTTAATTATAAAACTCTTTATTATTTATATGTTTTTAAAATTTAATATAAACGAAGCCTTACTTATACCTTTTTGATTTTATATTTATATAAAGGCTCTTTATATTTTTTAAATTTTAATTTTAAATAACTATATATACTACCGATATTTTGAGCTTAATTACGGTTTTCCAAGATTTATTTTCAAAATTTTAATTTTAAAAACGCGCGAAAATTATGGAATTATATATTAATATATTGAATTTGAAAATTGTGTGAGATTTTTTCAATTCTATTTGGAAATTTTCCTTTTGAAAACTATCTCTTTTCTATATTCTGTAATTTTTATAACTTTTTAAAATCCGTAAAACTTACGCTGCTTAGCGTAAGTTGATGATATATATCAGGGTAGAATAAGATACACACACAATACTCCAAGTCTCTGAGAATAAAAGCTTTAATGTATCTCCGACAATTTACTATATATGTGTTAGGTGCATTTTGGACTCAGACCCAACAATGAAAACATTATAAGTGTGAATTTGAGGAAACAAGGTACTTGGCAGGATGTTGGATGTGCAGGATAGCCATTGATCGGATCCTGCAGACCACTTGGCACATCATGCGCTGATTTATCCTCTGGCCTGAAGTGGTGTCCAGTGACAATGAGTCATCCTACATCCTGGGAAGAACCTTTAATGGCCCGAGGGACGTCAAATTGCACCATCCAATTTTTCTTATGTGTGTCTTTTTTGTTCTTTTATGTAAATATTTTTAGTTGGCCTAGGATTAACAAAGCAATTTTTTTCAAATAGTAAGAGTAGATTTTAAATAATTAATCTGAATTATTTATTAACTAATTTTTAAATCAATTTACAAATTGGTTCTATAATTCCTGAGAATTGTTAAATTAATTATTCTTTTCCAAATTAGAATGTATTGATTTAAATAATTCTCATGAATTATTTAATTAATTTGTAATGGTAATATAATTTTTTAGATTTATTTTCAGTATATATATATAATATATATTATATATATTTTACCTAGATATATTATTTTTGCCTTTTTCGACCTATCACAGAGGGTGACCTGAAAAGGTTTATTTTTGTTATGATTTGGTCACCCTGGGAGAGGATAGAGGGTCAGTTTGAAAGCAGCCACCAGGGGGAGCGGGGCGAGGAAACCAGGGGCTTGGCGATGGCCTCCCCGCAAGGGAAGGAACTGGGAAATGTAAGTAAATTTGTTTCTTTAATAGGGATAGTATATCTAGGCCAGCATTACCTTTTTTTTTTTGTGATATATGGATATTGTGTTATAAATGTTATAATGTGTAGGAAGATCATCATTGGATGCAAAAATAAATATTTTATAGTTCACCTATCGCAGTAAAACTTTTTCTTGCATTTTATGAACACATCTCACAATTTCAATTATATTTGATACATCATTTCCCTCGTGTATTTGTGAATATTGTGTCCTTTGGATAATTCTGTCTATTTGTAGTTTGTAAATTGGGCATTCACTTGAATTTAATCTATGGTTTGTATAAAGGTTTCATTTTTTTATTTAGGGTGCTTAGAGCGATTGTGACAATTTGTTGCTTCATTACAGTTGTAGCTACCCTGTACACTGCATATTTTACATATTTTAATGCTTTGGCAGTCTTTTGTTTTGTGATTCTGATTAAATTCAAAACAATTTGGCATTGTCTTACAAATATTCTGTCTTGTGTAGAACATCACTCAAAAATAGGTGTATATCTCATTGCCCATTATTTTTTTAATTTGGCAAACTTTAGGAGCCACCCTTAATACTATACTGTGATATGGAGAGTTAGATATTATTATAAATAGAACCTTTTTTTCACTTTCCAAATTTTCTAAATCAGAATTCAATTTGCATACAGTTTGGACGAAGTTCGCCGCATCTGTAATTTTGAATACTTTTTGACTATTATAATTGGATCTCTTAGTGTCGGTCGGTATGTAAATTTTACTAATCAATTTCAAATCTCTTGATTTGTTTAATTCATCTAGTAGTATCTATTGTCAGTTTGGTTTGGAACCTTTATAATTACAGATATTTTTTTTGCGTTTATAATTCTAATAATCTTAATGTTTTACCATTTCCGACATTATTAGAAATTTTTTTGAAGTGCATCAGAATTAGATGCACCATCATTTAAAGCCACAAGTAAAGTAGATTATCTATCATTTGGCCAATAAGACTAAACCTTACATATATAAAATATTGAGTGAACATATATTAGATAGAATATTTGAATCAGAGTTAATGCTAACGTTTTTCAAAGAGAGTGAGTTGAATTCGACAAGCACACAATGCAGCCTCGAGTCACGTGCGCGCGCGCGCCCTCCTCATGT
Organism: Cordylochernes scorpioides; assembly: GCA_030710605.1. NCBI lineage: Eukaryota > Metazoa > Arthropoda > Arachnida > Pseudoscorpiones > Chernetidae > Cordylochernes > Cordylochernes scorpioides. The sequence continues at coordinate 104,629,663 of CP092868.1, read as the reverse complement.
TCCTTCTTTAGAAACTGCGTTTCCTCCGTCTAGATCTTTGTTCTTGAGATTTCACTTCTGACATCTTCCTCGTTATCGCATACGCGCCGAAGTATTTTCTCAGTAATTTTTTGGATAAACCTATCTTTGAACAGGGATGAAAGCCCAGACGAGGTGCAGTGCCGATTCCCCTTGTAGTAGTAGCAGTACTTGATATTTTACTCTGCTCTCAAAATGTTTATCTGGACCAGCTGCTGTGCTTCTTGTGCCTTGATTATCATCTGGCTTCCAAAGTCGTCATCCGATGTCTCCTAAGGTAACAGGGCATCAACGAGGGTCTAAGCCTCGCGACAATGAAGAAAGGAGAAAATCCAATACCCTTGTCGCAGTACGCTGTCTCAATCCTTCTGCCAGGCATCTAAATATAAAGAGAGCATGTCTCTCTTTCTCTTTCACCCAGGGTCGTATTAAGCCTCTTTGTCTATCTATTTGTTAAAGGATGATAAGCCGTGGTGAAAAGGTAAATTATTGTGTAGCAGGAAGTGATTTCTTTGACTATCTGAAACACACAAAGGCCCGACCTGTGTCGTTATTATTTCGCGTGAAACGCCATTTTTAAAAATTATTTCTTCCAATACAAAAGTCGCTATTTCTGCTGCTTTACCAGATGGCAAGTGTTGCTATTTTTAAAAGGCATGGCAAGTAGCTAACCCAATATTTATTGTCTAAGGAAACAAACTATGGAACTCCAACAACATTCTTTGTTTTACAGGGGCGCTGAATCCTTTTGAAGTGCTAGCTAAATTATATTGAAATATAAAAGACATTTGATTATTGCACTATATATATATGAGGCAAAAATTAATATAAATAATTTTAGACTACATTATTATAATATATTTGAATATTCATTCATACAAATAAAAATAATATATACAAATCTGAACATCCTACCGGGAATTGCCTGTGATAATAACGGGAGCCAACTAGCCCAGAGGGTCATAGAGTTTTGCCACAAACATCAACATTTCTCTTTTGGTAGTCATAGGCGTCACTGCTGGATGTCGCACACCATATATAGAACAGTCTCGGTGGGTATTCCAACAAATTCCAAAAGTTTTAACCTTCGAGTTTTCAAATTTGACTATTTTAATTTAGTATTCCTATGGAATATGGCCCAGAATCTCCAATGAATTCGACGACACTTCTTTATTGTGAACCGCTTCACTTTAGCAATTAAATGAGACTATTTCTAAGGTCCAATGCTTATTTCAAATTATCTGCACCCGTGATTACATCATACACATAAATGTCTTCCATGAGCACCCTGATCGCTCTAGGGAATTTGTGTCCTTAATCCTGCGTCAATTGGGCAGTGCCATATGCCACAGTATTGAGTCATAATATTTCAAACTGTCCTCAGGCTAATCTCTCCTAACTATTTTGTGTTTATCTGCAGCATCTGATTGAACCAGGATTTGTCAGTACATATTCTCAATGTGTTCTGTGAAAACAACCTTATGCTATCTCCAGTTCATGAAGATATTGAATATATCCTCCTACAACTTTGTACTGGTATAGAGTGAGTCATGGAAATAAAATTCATTTGAAATCTTCGAAGAGTGGTCGAACACAACTCTTATTTATCTCTTTTGCTTTTTGGCTGGCGAATACAGCATGATGGAGCAAGAAACAACAGTTGTCTTGGCTATTTGACGAAGTTCATCAAGATATGTCATGTATCTCAGCGTTTTGTTTTCATTCATGAAATCGCAATAAACCCGCCAGAGTTCACTATCTTTAGACAATCGTCTTTCTATGGAACCTGCCGCTGAATACAAGAATTGATAGAGGTTCCAAACTATAACTGTAGTTTCCATTTAGAACAAAATGGAAGAGGCACTACATAGAGTCCATCAGCCAGGCGTCAAACTTTCTTTTGATAGAGTTTAGCAGAACTCTTCTTTTGACAGTTCCTTTCTGTTGCAATGAATAAAGGTGGTGAATACCTGAGCTGGACCCATTGTATCCTCTTCACCCAGCCTCCCCAATATATTATCCAGTCCAACTTGGTCCTTTGAGTGTAGAGTTTAGTTTTTATCTATTCTATGGATTTCTTAAATAACAAGAAGCCCTAAGCGTCAGTTCCTAGGATAAGTATATTATTTCAATCTTGTAAAAATGGAGATCAGTCAGTTCAATATTCTTGAATGCTCCTGGTATAGGAGCAGAAATGTTTCTGCTTGGTAAAATCATTATATTTTGGCTATTAACGCTTGCATTAACCGCTTCCAGCTAGGATCCACCAAGGATCAATTTCAAAATGGGTCAATTCTCTGACACCCTCGCCACTTGTAGAGTTGATGCCCTATATCTGGACACTCAGTTTGGAGATGGGAATCTTTATCTACTGCAATATGACCTGATTGAGGAGAGAAGACTGGGAGTCATGATATAACTGAGCTTGAACGACAACATTCACTCCTCTTTGTTTAATGATGTGATTGATGCGATTGATTTTTCTTGTACAAAAATATCTCACATACTCCATTCGCAGATATCTGAAACATGCCTTTGTGTCATTACAGTTCTTCCATTCTCTTTCTTATGGGAAGGGATATCCAAGTCGAAAAATGTTGTATCCAATAGTATTATTTGCAAAAAATGCATCTTTCATTGCCAGGCTTAGCTTCTTCTTTAACCTCAACTGCATGCATTTTTCTCACTGAGGACTTCCCTCATTAGGTCGTAAAGGTTGTTTGTACCCACTTTCAGCAAGACTACTGAACCTTTTATTTCCATCCTTATAGGATCTTCAATTGCAATTTTAATTTATTTGTCACATATTAAGGTAAGTCAGATAATTCTCATTATACCCAGACACAGAGCACCTCTACCATTTCTTGAGGAGCTCTTCAGGTAGGCTAGTATTCATATTTAGGTAGGTAGGACCATATCAAAGGGTAGAGGAAAGCCGCATTTTGTTGTGGATTTATATCCAATGAGTTTTAAAGTTTGGAGGTGAAACTATAACTGATCATAAAGGCAGTTTTGAGACATGAATATTTTTCGGGCGTTGATGATAACGAGGCCAAAATTTGACCTATCAGGTTCACCGTGGCGCCGAAACGATCTTTCAAAAGGGCAACCACAATTTTCCAATGTCAAGGGGTAATTCATCATCAATCTGCCTGCTCTAATGTTTGGTTTCATGAACGGAATCAAGTATTGCAATTCCTATACTTCTATTAAGTTATAATAGTATAAAATATTCTCAAAATTAGGTCACCAGTTCAGTCATTCAATATACATCCCATCCTACTTTGTGAGGCCCAATTTGACAGTTAATAGTCTCTTGCTGCCTCATTAGCATTGGTGCTACCAATACTCCAGGCCACATCGATTCCACTCAGAGAAGGATGAAATAACTTTTCTACCTTTAATTCTCTTCTTATCCACCTTTTCTCATATTTATTCACAGTTTCATGTTTGTCCTCCAGATCCTTTTCTAGAATAGCCTCTTATTCCAATAATAAATCCTTAATTCGACCATATACTACTCTGATTTCATTTATATAGTCTTCAAGGAACTTATGTTTAACTTTTATTAATTCATTGCTTTTCAAAATTCTGTAAAACAGCACAGACAATAGGCTACACAGATGATAGATCCACTTGAAGAAAAGTCGATCTTTATCTCCACTTTCTGTAGATAACTGCTATGTTTACTTCTTTTTATCCATCTAGGAGTATCCTATATAGGACGAGTGACCCTAATAAAAGCTTTTTGTTGTTGTTGTATATGTAACATTTTCTTAAAAGGATCATATTGCTGTCATATATGTTACATCTTTTTATGTATATATATGCAGGGTGTACCTCAAAGACCAAAAATTTGTTTTAGAGGTTTTCTGAGAAATCAATAAATGTGTGTATTTAATGCCTAATTTTCGTGATAGAAAAAGTAAGATTATTTATCAAGATATGGGTTGACCAAATATAAATGAAAAAGCCTAAATCATCAATTAGTTGATTTTTGTGCCACTAGATGGCGCTCTGCCATCTAAAAAGCTAATGTGCGCGGTCAGGGTATGCTTTATTTATTTTAATTTTAACACCCTACCTTTTTCCTATTTTTAAAATTATTTTCACACACACACACACACTTATATATTTAAGTTCTTATTTTAGATAACATTAATAAGTTGTTGTTTTTAATGTTTAATTCTGATGAATATATTTTCACTTATAGCACACCTTGCTTTCGGTTGGAATAAATATCAACTAATCATTGATTAGTAATTATTTCAAAGACACAGCTTTCTACCCACTGATGAGGGTCAACAGCCTGAAACGATTTAGAAGCCACAGGTTAGGTTTTATTGATTAATAAAGAAAGGTTATTTGGGCAATTCTGGAATAATTAAAAATTATATATATATTGTTTTAAATAATTTTATCATCCTGATTCCAAGACACTTTCCCTTTTTTTGTACTATATATATTTTTTAAATATTAAAATAGAACTAAATTTTAATAAAATAAAAGTATTGTCGCGCTTGACCCCTCCAGTTCTTCGCGACGACGCCGCTTCTTCGTTCGTTGATCACCTACCCTGAGCTTCCATTGCTCTCCTCTGCAGATCTACCCTGCAGAGAACCCAAAGAACTCCGAGAACCATCACTCAGGTGGATCTCCTTTTCTCTGGCAGTATCTCTCGGCCTTACCACTGGTGGGGGGACACGAGAGACTTACCAGAAGAGTAGCGACTGTGGCGTTGGCGAGAGTAACAACAGCAACCAGCACCGATACTTCTAACACTCTTCTTTTATTGTCTTCTTTAAACCATATTACATAATAACTCGAATATCATTCAACTATTATTCAAAGGGTATTTACAATTATTTACACTTTAGAGCCAATATGAACATCTATTTACAACTATTTGCTCCAGGAAACAGGACCACAGCAGTCGGCGATATCCACACCAGTTCCAGATGGAAACAGGCAAAAGCGCCATCTATTGGCGGAGGTTGCTGGTGTTTTCAGGCCTTATACGCGAAAGTATTTATGGTAAAACAAAATATATAATTTGAGTCAAAAGGCGATCCATCAATTAAGATTATATAAAAGGGCGTACCTGGATCTGTAAAGAAAAAAATATTTCGAGAGATTGCTCCCTCTTTATCAATTTAATAAATTGATAAAGAGGGAGCAATCTCTAGGAATATTTTGAGAAAATTTATTTCTTCTTTACAGATCCAGGTACGCCCTTTTATATAACCAAAACATATAATTGTTAAAGATTTAAGATAAAATCTATATATATATATATATATATATAGCCATTAAGATACAATAGTTGTTATTAAAATGAAAAAGGCTATCATTAAAGTGTATAAAATGTTTTAAAAGTGTGTGTGTGTAAAACCTATATATCAAAATTCATTAATAATTATGGAACTTTTAAATATATCTTGTAATTATTATTTATAATTTTGGGAAATTTTGTCCTTTTAAAATAGTTTATTCGTTCATAATTCTAAAATAAAATATATTAATAATTTTTGTACACTGGATTGTCTAGTGTTTACAAACGTGAGCAGTTATTGCTCAAGTTAATTTCTATCATTGCAAGCACAAATTTTGGTGTACCTTTTCTTATAGTAATCTCATTATTTTGTTATCTTTTGAAATTAAATAATAGAATGAATTTTGGCGAAGGCTTTCCAGAACTTAAAAATGATTTGATAATTCGTGCTGCAAAAGGAATAGAAACAGAACGTATACCGGTATGGGCTATGAGACAAGCAGGGCGTCATTTACCAGAATTTAACGAAATAAGGAAAAATCATTCATTTTTTGAAATATGCTATACCCCGGAGCTCGCGTGTGAAGTTACTCTACAGCCAGTAAATCGATATAACATTGATGCAGCCATTATATTTTCAGATATTTTAGTAATTCCACACGCAATGGGTATGGAAATCGAAATGAGACCTGGCGTTGGTCCAGTATTCCCGGAACCTCTAAAAACACCAGGAGATATTGAGAAGCTACAAGAACCACCAGAAAAATCCAATCTAAACATGGTATATGAAGCAATAAAACTAACCAGGCATAGACTAGAAGGTAAAGTTCCATTGCTAGGATTCAGTGGAGGTCCATGGACCCTCTTTGCTTATATGATTGAAGGTGGTGGTAGCAAGACACTATCTAAGGCCAAGAAGTGGCTGTATGTGTGGCCTGAAGAGACCCATAGACTTCTCACATGGCTGAAGGACATCATAGTGAAGTACTTGGTGAGCCAGGTGAGAGCTGGAGCCCAGATGCTGCAAGTGTTTGAAGTCAACGCAGGCTATCTCACCCCTCAGCACTTCAAGGAACATGTTCTGCCCAACATCAAGGACATTGCCAGAGAAGTGAAGGAAGCTCTGGGACAAGATGCAGTTCCAATGACCATCTTTGCTAAAGATTGTCAACATAGCCTGGCACTCCTAGCAGATGCTGGGTATGAAGTGATCAGCGTGGATTGGGCCACAGATCCTAGGGTAGCACGCAGTGCCGTGGGCAATGAAGTCACCTTGCAAGGAAACCTTGACCCATGTGCTCTGTATGCCCCTCGAGTGGCCTTGGAGACAAGCGTGAGAGCCATGGTGGAGGCCTTTGGCTGCCTGCAGCCGGGGCCGCAGCGCTACATTGCCAACCTGGGCCACGGAGTCTACCCAGACGTCACCCCTGAGAACATGACTGTCTTCGTAGACACTGTCCACGCTGCTTCACAGCGGAGTTAGGTAGGTAGCCTACCATCTACAATAGTGTACAAATTCACATAACCTACAAAACCAAAGGATGATTACTATCTCCAATATATTTACAAGAAAATAAGACCATATCCAAATAAATTAATAGTGTGTGATGTTTCGGTAACAGCATTGTTACCATCATCAGACAAACCAATAAATGAGAAAAAATATATATACAGTTAAACCTGCTTATAGCGCCCCCTCTAAATAGCACCTCCCTCTCTATAGCGCCCGATTTTAAATATGTAGTACGATGTGATTTACATTAAAAGTGACCTGTCTATAGCACCCTATTTTGGTGAGTCCCAAGAGGGGGCACTATAGACAGGTTTAACTGTAATTCCAAAGCTCAACTGACCCGCAATGATGGTTAACCCATCACAGTTTTTAACAGTCGAGAGCCATTTTTCCACCAGTTTCACCTGGTTCCCATCAATTAGAATAGGGACATTTTACCAGCCTTCCATCAATGAGAAAAAAGAGAGAGAGAATATGAGCCCAGCAGTGAGAACAGCATGTTCTTAAATAGTCTTTCTTATCTCCACTCAATCATATCAGGGTATCAAGCTTGTTGATGGTGACTTCTGGGGATGAGTAGAGCACATCAATGGATCAGTCAATACAGTCAATAATGTCTTCTTTCTTATCTCCACTCAATCATATCAGGGTATCAAGCTTGTTGATGGTGACTTCTGGGGATGAGTAGAGCACATCAATGGATCAGTCAATACAGTCAATAATGTCTTCTTTCTTATCTCCACTCAATCATATCAGGGTATCAAGCTTGTTGATGGTGACTTCTGGGGATGAGTAGAGCACATCAATGGATCAGTCAATACAGTCAATAATGTCTTCTTTCTTATCTCCACTCAATCATATCAGGGTATCAAGCTTGTAGAGCTTGTTGATGGTGACTTCTGGGGATGAGTAGAGCACATCAATGGATCAGTCAATACAGTCAATAATGTGTTTTGAGGTTGCAGGTTGAGAATTGCATTCTTAAATAGTACTGTTATCAAGTGTGTAAACAAGATAGCAGATAAGAAAAATAAAATAATTTTTTTTTTTTTAAGACAACATAAAATATTATTCTTAGAATTAAACTAACACTTCTAATTCCACTTCTAATTCTAAGAATAATATTTTAGGTTGTCATAAGAAACTATTTTTTTCTTATCTGCTATCTTGTTTACACACTTGATAACAGTACAATTCAAGAACATGCTGTGATTTTTTTTTCTCATTTTATCCATTCTGGTTAGCAGCCCCTTAAATAAAGATATTTCCATTCCGATATATTTTTTCTCATTTATTCTTTTGTCTGATGATAGTAACAATGCTGTTGCTGAAACGTCACACACTATTAATTTATCTGGATTAGGTCTTATTTTCTTGTATCTATTATCCAAATTGTGCTTTATCATTGAAATGTTCATGTTTTAATATAAAGCAATGCCATCTATACTGGTGGAAAAATGGCTCTTGACTGTTAAAGCAGTCTCCAACATCAACCCACCATGATTATCATGGCTTGTACCACATGTACTAGGGATAATAATTTTAAAAAAATATATATTATATAGCAAATGGAAACATTCAGACACATTTATTTCTTTTATATATAAAACAAACTTCTACTGTCCTTACTGCGATGAAAATATATATTGGGAGGGCTTGGCTCATCAGTGGTGAACCCTCCCAGCGGTTTCGCCAATTTCATCTACCAGACCGCTTCTTAGAGCTTTTTTGTGCTTTAATACTTACATTCCCTATATATGGATGGTGGCTTTACATTAATTTATGTCTAACTGATCCTTATTGTTTCCTTATTCTACTATCCTAAAAGCTCATGTCCATAGTTTACTTAAACACCATTTCTAAGATTCCATCCTTCAGTGTAGCATATATAAGTAGAATGATCCAATACAGCATTAGAGCTCTAAGAAGCGGTCTGGTAGATTATAAATTGATGAAACCGCTAGGAAGGTTCACCACTGATGAGCCAAGCCCTCCAAATATATTTTTTGATCTCAGTAAGGGCAGTAGAAGTTTGTATTATGTATACAAGAAACTTTTGTGCTTTTTAAAATCCTTTCCTTTTCTAATATTTACTTATGTAGGCAGAAATCTTTAAAAATATACAGCCGACTCTCTTTAATTTGGATCTCTCGATAATTTGAAATGTTTTCTCGGTCCCTTGAAAAACACTCTATAAGTTGAATAAAATCAATATTAATTGGTCCCCATAGTAATTTGAAGTTGAAGGAATAGTATCTTGCCACAAAAGAACATTTGTGAATAACTGTACAAAAAATGTTTAAAATTGATAAAGCACAATTTGGATAATAGATTATAATAAAAGAAAATAAGACCTAATCCAAATAATTTATTAGTGTGTGACGTTTCGGCACTTTTGTCTGATGATGATGACAATGTTGTTGCCGAAACGTCACACACTAATAAATTATTTGGATTAGGTCTTATTTTCTTTTAATGTTTAAAATTATAAATCATGAAATTTTAATCAAACTCTTATTTGATTTTATTAATATTTAAGATTCTATCTAAAATTAAAATATGAGGGCAAATGTTGCTGGTGACTTTCTCAAGCCAGACCAGCCTGCGAACTTTTGTAACTAAACAAAGTTCAAATTTACCACGCCAGGTGAGCAGAGAAGAGAGCTTGGTTAAGTGAGTTCGTCAGTGTAGAGGACAAAATGTTCCCGTCGGCGGTTTCATGTTGAAGGGAAAAAGCCAAGTTTTTAACACAGTCTCTTGGAATTAAAAGATTTGCAGCAAGTGAGGGGTCGCTCTCAAATTTCAAAAATCGACATGGCATATCATTTTAGAAATTCTGTGGAGAAAGCGCCAGTGTGGATATTTCCATTTGTTCTCAATGGATTGAATTTAAAAATTTGTGGTAAGTCACCTTTTTAATCATATATCAACATAATATGTATATCCCGAAACTGCTAAAAGTTCAAACTCTTGTTTACTTGATTTTTCCCTCCTTCTTGGTTGTTTAAACTCTTGTTATTCTGAACTCTTGATATATTTCAATTTTTCTCTGGTCCCTTGAGTTTCAAATTATTGAGAGTTGACTGTATTTGCCTCAATAGACATGGTCTCTGGGTACATGACACAAACAATGGTCATACTCTGTTTAACTTCTTCTCATTGTTTTATCCATTTGTTTTGTGGGGAATGTGACTCAATCTTTTTATTGAAAAAAAAAAAAAAAATCATATGTATGTATTCACATCAGTCAGACGTATCCCTCTTCCCGTTACTTCATTTTATAAACACAAGGTAATAAGACCAAATCCAAATAAA
>CP092868.1:104576542-104619445 GCA_030710605.1 Cordylochernes scorpioides | reverse complement strand
GTTCACTACGGGGTTCACCTGTAGAAAAGCAGAAACACTCGAAAGCTCGGCTAAATAAAAAACCTTGTAAGAAACTCTCAACTCCACGATTTTATACTTTTGATAACATACTGCTCCAGGCTATTCTGTATTTTGTGTTTGTTTTTGATCGTTACTAATATTCATTTCTTAATGGTACACAATTGTTTATGGAAATTACAGTTTAGGCAATGTGCATCAGAAGTATCACTAGAGAGAGATAGGATGGATGATAGGATGTCGTGTGGAACTGATATATCATATCATATCATATCGTCGCATTGTGTCGCGGTCTCACGCAATTCTGACCTTAACTACCCGTTTCAATAATTTTTATGGATGCCTGAATGACCAGTTTTTTGGTCGTTGAGGTACAGCTTACACCACGCTGATGAGGGTCAACAGCTTTAAACGCGTATGTAGTTAGTTTTCTTGATTAATCAAGAATGGGTATTTGACCAATTCTGGAATAATTAAAAATCAACAAGAATAGTTGATATTTATTCCGACAGATGGCGCAAGCCATCGGCAACTTTCAGTTGTACGATCAGGAGTTGCCTTTTTTCCTTAATATACCACAGTTCTGATTTAGAGTAGGCAAGTCTCTTGTGTCGTTCTAAACTGATTTAAACAAAGCAATTTTCAAATTTACCAGCAACTTCCCTGTCTACATTCCTTGTTTCTACAATATGAATGTAGAAAGATAGAGAGACGAACCTGGGGTTGGACTAGATGTGGTTTTGGTAGACATCAGAGTGGTCAGTTTCTCCAGATCTTCTGTGAACCACACCACATGTCAGCGGTTAACAATTATATATGATTACCAACACAATATATTTTGATACATTAGTGCGCCATCTGTTATGAAAATTCGAAACTATTATAGACGCGTATGATTCTTTTAAAAATAAAACTATTTCTACTGCACTTAAACTACTCCCATTAATTTTTCCATTGCACTAAGTGCAGTAGAAATAGTTTTATTTTTAAAAGAACCATACGCGTCTATAATAGTTTCGAATTTACACAATATATTTACCTTTTATTTTATTTTATTTTAAATTTAAAACGCTATGTCCCCCTAGGGACACTTGCGCTGTCATACATGTATGACATTTGTCTATACCAGGGGTCTGCAAACTGCGGTGGCTCACGAGCCACATGCGGCTCTTTGGATGTGAAGCTGCGGCTCTTTAGTTCCATACGAAAATATTATTTATGAGAATACTATTTATTGTAGACAAAAAAAAAATGTGGCTCTTTTAGAAATTTTGAAAATTTGTAAATTGTAATTTTTGACTCTTCTGTCTGTTAGTGGACTAATTGGAATATGCAAATCGAACCTTTGATATCTGCTATTTCTTGTACTCCATATCGGGTCAGTTTCAGCAGGATAGTACAAATATTGGGGAAACTATTTGGAACACGAATATTTTATATGTATATATATAGATACTATAAAATATGGTTATATATATGGTACCATTTATAGAGAGTGTGTAACATGTATAGCTCCTAAAATTAAAGATACTTCGGCCAGTCGACGTTTCGACATAAATATTTTGGTCTCGTCAGGAGTTCCTTTTTTAATTTAAAGAACCATGTCGGCCAGGCAGCCTCTATCTTCACGATGTATAGCTCAGTATTTAGATATTAATAAGGATGTTCTCTAGTATAAGGTGTAAGCATTAACAGCTAAAAAACATTTGGGAGCCATTACGAAAACTTACTAATTACTAACACGTTACTGAAGTCTTAATAATGGGGATTTACATTTTGACTGAAAGTTTCGTGCAGACTAGGGGTCGGCAAACTGCGGCTCTTTGGATGTGAAGCTCTTTATATAGTTCCATACGTAAATATTATTTATGCGAGTACTATTTATTGTTGGCAAGAAATTTTTTAAATTGTAATTTTTTGCTCTTCCGACTCAAAAGTTTACCGATTCCTGGTGTTCGAACAAATTACTGAAAATTCGTTGAACGATCGCACTCGAAATATGATTTCTTATAGCGTAATTGTTCCGTGAACTTTGCGCGAATATACTTTTATATGTGACGTACCTTCGGATAGGGTGGTGGTGCTGGTGGAAGTCTCCCAGCCCGCTGTGGTGAGGTTGTGGGGACCCTCCAGCAGCACTGTGGTGGTGTTCGGCGACACCTTCAGCTCCGTTATCAGGTCGACGAGCTGTGTGGAGGAGCTGATGGCTTGGTGGATGGTCGTTGTCTCCGGTACTGACGTCGTCGAGGCCTCGTCTCCAGCTGTTGTTCTGCTCAGAACCGTACTTAGAGATTCTACTTCTTCTGTTGTAGATTCTTCAGGTATCTTAGTACTAGTATCCACCTTTTCTTCTTGTACGGTAGTTGCGTGTGTAGTTACCTCAGCTTGTACGGTAGTTACGTGTGTTGTTACCTCAGCTTGTACGGTAGTTACGTGTGTTGCTACCTCAGCTTGTACGACTGTTGTTTCTTTAGAGTCATATTCCTCGGAACTGCTCTCAGAACTTGTCTCTTCGCTGCCTGTGGTGGATTCAACAGACGACTGCTCGGTCGAGGTTAGCTGTTTCTCCTCGACACCTGAACTCGTGGTGGCATCTAGAGAGGTTGGATGGAAAACTTCATCGCTAGTCGTCGATTCAGGTCTTGAAGTTTCTTCCTCCTCGATTATTTTGTGCTCTTCGGTCGAAGAAAATATTTCTTTGCTTTCCGTTGTGGATTCTGTGGTTGCCATCGATTTTTCTGGGTCGTCAGAAAGCACAGATTCTTTCACTGTTGTGCTGATGTCCGATGTCTCAGTTGGGATCTCTGGTTCTTGAGTCGTTATTTGGACTTCTTGTGTCACCAACAGGTCCTTGGGAATCAGTGTACTTTGAGGCAACACCGTAACAGCCAAGTCGATATGTTCCTCTGTCTCAGTGGTTGACTCTACACTTCCTGCATGTTCACTTGTGGTTTCCTCATCTACTGGCTTGGTGCTTTCACTAGAAAATTCAATGTCCTCACTTGTAGTCTTGCTGCTTTCGCTTGTAGTTTCTGTACTTTCCCCCATCGTTTCGATCTTTTTGCTCGTTGTTTCTTGGATTTCGCTTGTCGTTTCTCTGCCTTCACTTGTTGTTTCTACACCTCCAACTGTTGTCTCAGTACTTTCAGCCATCGTCTCGATATGTTTGCTTGTTGTTTCTATGCTTTCTTTGGGCGTTACTGTACTTTCGCTTATTGTTTCTCTGGTTTCGCTTGTTGTTTCTACCGCTTCACTTGTCCTTTCTATACTTTCGCTTGTCGTGCCAGTACTTTCGCTCATCGTTTCTATAGCTTCACTTGTCGTTTCTGCACTTTCGCTTGTTGTTTCTGTACTTTTGCTTGTCCTTTCTACACTTTCGCTTGTTGTTTCTGTACTTTCTCCCAGTGTTTCTATCTTTTCACTTGTCGTTTCTAGACTTTCGCTTGTCGTTTTAATCTCTTCGCTTGTCGTTTCTGCACTTTCGCTTGTTGTTTCTGTACTCTCTTCCAGTGTTTCTATCTTTTCACTTGTCGTTTCTAAACTTTCGCTTGTTGTTACTGTACTTTCCTCCAGTGTTTCTATCTTTTCACTTGTCATTTCTACACTTTCGCTTGTCGTTTTTATCTCTTCGCTTGTTGTTTCTGTACTCTCTTCCAGTGTTTCTATCTTTTCGCTTGTCGTTTTTACACTTTCGCTTGTCGTTTCTATGCTTTCGCTTGTCGTGCCTGTACTTTCGCTCATCGCTTCTATAGCTTCACTTGTCGTTTCTGTACTTTCACTTGTTGTTATTGCACTTTCGCCCAGTGTTTCTATCTTTTTGCTTGTCGTTTCTTCACTTTCGCTTGTCGTTTCTAAACTTTCGCTTGTTGTTACTGTACTTTCGCCCAGTTTTTCTATCTTTTCGCTTGTCGTTTCAACGCTTTCGCTTGTTGTTTCTATACTTTCGCTTGTTGTTTCTATACTTTCGCTGGTCGCTTCTGTACTTTCCTCCATTGTTTCTGTCTTTTCGCTTGTTGTTTTTACGCTTTCGCTTGTCGTTTCTACCCATTCGCTTGTCGTTTCTGAACTTTCGCCTGTTGTTACTGTACTTTCGCCCAGTTTTTCTATCTTTTCGCTTGTTGTTTCAACGATTTCGCTTGTTGTTTCTATACTTTCGCTTGTCGCTTCTGAACTTGCCTCCATTGTTTCTATCTTTTCGCTTGTTGTTTCAACGCTTTCGCTTGTCGTTTCTAAACTTTCGCTTGTCGTTTCAACGCTTTGGCTTGTTGTTTCTATATCCACACTTTCACTCGCTCGGTCTATACTAGCACTGGTTGTGACTAGGCTTTCACTCGATGTATCGATGCTATCGCTCGTCGTTTCTTCTTCTACAGGCTTTGCTTCCTTGAGAGGAGAGTCAGTATGGGTGACTTCAGTGGCTTCTTTGGTTGTTTTTGGGGCATCCGTCGATGGTGGGGACGTTGTCCATTGTTCTTCTGGACTCAGGGTAGTGGACTCTTTGGCAGCTGGCGTCGGTGTACTAAGTGTAGTTGTAATACTGGTGTATTCTTCATAACCAGTTGGAATAGATTCACTTGTCGTTTCGTCCATTTCCGACTCTGTAACCATTGTCTCCTCCTTCAGAGAAACGGTGGATGGCTCGACATCATCAACATGAGTGGGCTCTCTGGCTTCATCATGCTGGACAGTTCCTTCTGATTTGATTGTTGTCACCTCCTCCGTAACATCAATCTCGCTAGAGCTACTCGTGGATTGGATCTCTGGGTGACTTGTCGTGCTAGCTGGTAATGTGATCTCTTTTCTTTCGGTGGTACTTTCTACTGGAGGTTGGGTTTCCTTGTCGCTCAGACCTTTGGTTACCTCGGCCTCGGGTTCCTCGGTGGTTATCGCTGTGGATGTGTGGACAGCTGCACAACAGGAAAGTTATGGAATGGAACAAGAAGGTGTGTGAGGCTACTCACGGCAGCGGTAGAAACTGGGACAACACTGCCCCTGTTCTATCGGGATGGGGAGACAATCCTCCCGAGGCGGCTTGCACACCCGTTCGGCGCACAGCACGCGCTCTGCCAGGCAGTAGCAGTACTTGCACGGGTTGGCATCCGGTACTGGCTCCCCGAACCTGTAGTAGTCGTTGCCTACGGAGCAGCCTGCGCACGAGAGGTCAGATCGAAGTAAAGCAAGGTATTCGTCAGCCTTACTTACCCTTGAACAGTTCAGTGGTGGCCTCGACATCCAGGATGGTCACTGGGACTTCTGTGATGGACTCGGTGGAAAGCGAAGTAGGAACTGTCGGTTTCCCGCCAAACGTGGGGAGTGTTATGTTCTCCATGCCTTCAGGCATTGTCCACTGGTCCTGGCTTGGTAAGGTTTCCATCGTCTCTTTAGCCAAGTACTCGGTCTCCGTTGTGACGAAAAATTCGACTGTCGGTGTGGTTATTTCGGTCTGCGCTGAAGGAGATGTAGTTTCGTGACTAGATACAGTGGTCGTCTTTTCTGGCTGTACTGAGTGGTCTGTGACTGTGGACTGGGTTACTTCTCTTGAAACATCATCCACGGAGATTTGTTCTTCTTCTGTAGTTGACGGAACTGTCTCTGCCCCCATGGATGTTGGGTGAGTTGTGGAATAGTCTGGGACTGTTGTTGAACTACTTGTTGAACTTTCTGGTGTTGAATCTTCAACAACGGTAGCTTCGACAGGTGGACTGGGTGTGGTTTCAGGATGGCCTTCACTAGCAGTGGACATTTCACTGACGTGGGACACCTCTACGGCTTCAGTTGTGGTATAAAGATCTCCAAACGTTGTAGATTCTGAAGGCATCTTTGTAGTTTCATGGCTTATTTCTACCTCCGTAGTTTCTGTAGTCTTGGCAAGTTCGTGAATGGTCTCTGGAGTTGTTCCCAGGATAGTGACCTGATCATCATGAGCTGTGGGTTGAGGGGTCTTCGTGTGTTCTTTGCCGATTATTAAGATGTCATAGTCACCTTCGGTGGTGACTGTCGTCAGCTCCGGGCTTGTCGTTGACACAACTGTTGTCACATCGCTGTGAACCTCAGCTTCTGTAGTAGGCTGCAGTTCAGTGCTTCTATCTTCTTCTGAGAGCGGTGGATGGCCGGTGGTCACCTCAGGCTGCGGTGTTGTTGTAATATCGGCGAGGTGAGTTCTGCCTTCCGTTACGATATCTTCTTCAATCGTCGGCGTTGTCAACCGAGTTGTTATTGGAGGCTCAATTGTGGCGTTAGTTCCAGGATAGATGATTTCCGTTATGGGCAAAATTTCACTTTCAAATGGCTCCTTCGTAGTGGCTTCATCTCGGGCGATCACTTCAGTGGTGGACCCCAGCGGCGGGGCAGTTTCAGGAGTCAGGGTGGTCTTGGCCTCATCCGGGGTGGGCCGCGCCGGGACGTCCGGCGTTACCGAGGAGGCGGCAGTTGCTCCAGTGAAGGAATCTACAACCACGCGTGGAGACGTTAAAAGACACCCAAAGATGTAGGAAAGGTAAGACTGAACTATCTTACGCTATATAACAAGAGCTTTTATTGGTTTCTGATTCCAGCTGAATCGTCTGTACTTGAAATTAATTAATTTTTATCGAGTCTTTTAAATATACGCTTATTTTAATCGGTCACTACGTCATACAAAAGCTCTCTTTATAGCAGAGAAATGTAAATATTTGAGCGCTGGCCAAAACATCGGACTCTACATACAGACCAGTAACTATGTCGAGCTAACATACAATATCTATACAGCCGATCCCAGATTTAAAACCGAGACAAGAAAATTTCTGTCTTAGATTAGCTATTAAATCCGATTCTTGAATAACATCATATTCTCTATCAAACGAAGAATATTTTTATATGGCACACATATTAAATATAAGATCGGATATATGCATACTAGACGAATGGCCCGGGCAACGCCCGGGGTTTACCGAGTGCGAATATATTTTAAAAACGTTGTCTTGGGTGGTCGCTATAGACAGGGTGGTCCGTATAGACAGGTGTATGTATCACACAGCTGATAACAGGGTTGTCTAGAGTGGCCGCTATAGACAGGGTGGTCTGTATAGACAGGTGTATGTATCACACTGCTGATGACAGGGTTGCCTAAAGTGACCGCTATAGACAGGGTGGTCTGTATAGACAGGTGAATGTAACACACTGATGATAACAGGGTTGCCTAAAGTGACCGCTATAGACAGGGTGGACTGTATAGACAGGTGGATTTATCACACAGCTGATAACAGGGTTGTCTAGAGTGGCCGCTATAGACAGGTGTATGTATCACACAGCTGATAACAGGGTTATCTAGAATGGCCGCTATATACAGGGTGGTCTGTATAGACAGGTGGATGTATCACACAGCTGATAACAGGGTTGTCTAGAGTGGTCGCTATAGGCAGGGTGGTCAGTGGTCGCTATAGACAGGGTGGTCTGTATAGACAGGTGGATGTAACACACTGCTGATAACAGGGTTGTCTAGAATGGCCGCTATAGACAGGTGTATGTATCACACAGCTGATAACAGGGTTGTCTAGAGGGGGGCAGGGAGGACACGTGTTCGCCGGCAGCCAATGGGCGCGCATTCTATCCGTGAGCTTCAGACAGAATAAGGCAATTATATATATAGATATTTCGAGAGAGGGAACGAATACTATAGATCTTATAACACGTTATTGTTTTCGACACTATTATAGACGCGTATGATTCTTTTAAACATTAACTAATTTTCTACTGCCCTTACTGCAATGAAAAATTAATGGGAGGGCCTGGCTCATCAGTGGTGAACCCTCCCAGCGGTTTCACCAGTTTAATCTACCACTGATGATCCAGGCCCTCCCATTAATTTTTCATTGCAGTAAGGACAGTAGAGAATTGTGTAATATTTAAAAGAATCATACACGTCTATAATAGTGTCAAATTCTCATAACAGATGACACGCTAATGTATTACAGGATGGTCAGTCCTCTATGATCCGAGATAGAGAGGGCGGTACCTGGGGACATCCTAGGATCTATTGACCACCCAGGATCCATTAGTCGGTCCTTCTAGCTTAGCGAATCCTACAGCCCCCTGGGAGGTAAGGAGGGTGAATTTATATTCCTCATCTTGCAGCCATACCATGGGGGAACTTGGGCAGGAAAATAACTCAGTACCGGACCTAGACAGGGTTTCTTGTCACCTTTCAGGACCTACACACTAGACCATGCACTCTCCTGTACGCGTCCAGTGCCCTTGATCTCTACATTGATGAAATAAATTCCGCCCTTTCCAGTATCGAGTCAGAAGGTTTTGAAAACCGATGGCCGCAGCAAGCCTGTGTAAACTTGCTACACCCAGCGGGGACCACCGGTGTCTCCACTCACCAGCCAGTACTCCTCTTCTCACCGTTTCATAGCTACCTTCCTACAACAGTACCTGGGGGACATCTTTGGAGCAATTTGGCCACCCAGACCTCTCGGTCCATAGGCCAGTTCTTTTTCAGTCACCTAGCCAAGGGAATGATGCATTATCCATGCACCGAACGGCCATTTGGTTTTGTCCCTCGCGCCCGCCTTTATGGTCTAGCTCCATGGGGTCGACCAATCAGCCCACAGACGTCTACGAGAGTTTCATGGCCAGGTTGTTGTCCTCTCGTTAGGACTTGGTTAAACCTGTCCTACGCTCCAATAGGACTTTGGTTCTCGTACCCTTAGTTCCCAGTACTCCCTGAATCTGCCGACGAATCAAAGAGTACCTGGAGGACAGCTGAGGTCGGGACAGCAGTCTGTCGAGGAGGCCACGGGCGAGCAGCGCGAGACGTCCAGTCCTGGGGGCGTGCGACACTCCACGCTGTCGCAGTACACGACGCTGTGCAGACATTGGCAGTGCGTGCGACACGGGTCCTCGCTGGGCGTGGCTGCGCCGTGTGGGACAAAGGTACCGTTCAACAAACGGCAAACCCCTGCACACCCCGTGGCGTCAGTCCTGTCTATCCTTGTACGCAGAATCTACGAGTAACAGATATTCTCACTTTGAACTAAATGTTTCAACAGTTCCAACAAACATGGCAACGCCAAGAGAATAATACCAATAACTTTCTACTCCGGTGGAACCAAAATAATTTCATTGATTCAACAAACATCAACACAACAAATATTTGCTCTATCCAATTTGTACTATAATTTTGTAAAAATATATTTTTTATTTTAAAAAACTAATAAAAAGATATATACTCCCTGATCTTCTTAATAGTTCAAATATATATTATAATGGTTCTGTCTTCTTTAACTTTTTTCTACTCTAACTTCATTCATTCTTTTCTGTACCGCATCTCTCTCTCTATATCTATCTTTGTATTCAACCTGATAGAATTTCCATATTGACGATTTGGTAAAGAAGTTTCAATCTCTCTATATATAGAATGCGTAATTGCCCAGGCCTTCGCGTTTATATATTTCCCATTTGATTTTTAGCATCTCTCTCAAAAAACTTTTACAATTTTTTCATTATACACACACCTATATATCAATAAAGCACACCTCTCCTCTCACAATAGACGCTAAAACTAAGCGGCATTCAAGTTACGTTAGTTTGCGGGAACGGCCAAAAGATGGCGTTTAGTTTTAGCGTCTATTTTGACTAGAGAGGTAACCATTATTCTTATTGGTCAATCTATCTTAACAAAATTTACATCTAAACCTATATATTTTATTGTTTCAAGAGATAGTTTGTTATAATGACAACATAGTGTTATAACACTTACACACGGGGGTCGGTGGTCTAAACCGTTGGTTTTCTACAGCTACGACCCGGGAACGAATCCCGCATTGGGCACTTTTTTCTAATAAAAAAAAAAATGCTCCAATGGACCTCGATTCTTGCAAAAAATTCAACCTCACCAGCAAGTGCAAGTAACCAAATGGGGCTCTGGCTCACTTGTAAGTGCAAAAATCGAACTGCTTTTCACATGTGTAAACATGTGGTGTACTTACAGTAAAAGCAGTCGCTAACTACCCACCATGATATCATGGCCTGTACCACATGTACTTGGGACAATAATAATAATAATAAAATACATACGTATATGTGATATGATCCTGTCGACTCTTTATGTGATATAATCCTGTCGACTTTCAGTGTGGCAATATGATAATAATGTGGGGAGAGAGAAATAAGGAAACCACAAGTTTGGAAACGGAATCCCAGGCAACCATCGAGAGAGAGGTAGCGCGAGGGGCTGTCACCGCTGAACGACCGTTTGTGTCGCACACCACCCCCCAACTGTCCAAAAATAGTTATGCAGGGTTCCAAGAAAAGCCCCCTCCGGCATGTGGCCAAATGGCCGTAACTTAGTTGCTTTCTATCGACGTCTCTCTCTCGTTGACTGTAGGTTTACTTTATTATTCCTGGAAGAGCATATATTATGACATATATATATATACTTGATATTAAACTTCGAATATTAAAAAAAAATAGTTATATATATATATAAACTCTGGCCTTTCAAAACTATCAATATTTACAATGTTTACAAACTTGTCTACTATTGCTATATCCATTTTGCTATGTCCCATGATCGTCATCCAATTTGCCAAGTGATGTAATCCATCCGTCTGCTGCGTAGCCCATATAATCATTGCTGCTGCTAGGTTGTTATTGCTATATTTACCTTATTGCTGTTTTATTATTTAACATTCCTCACCCATTATACCAATCAATACTGCTCACATTGATACTATACGTCGAATTCATCACATCTTTTGACACTGAATGATTTGCGTATTTCTCTGTTTTAGATGTTCTCACATTTCTATCTGATAAAAATATATTTTTGGAATTTTATTTCGGTTTTATCTTTGATTATTGATAAAGTTTATTCACACACTTAATAAAGCTGTCAGAACCACAGATTGTGCATAGGTTAGCGTATCACTGAAAAGACGAGTGTGGAATCAGCCGCGTTTTAGTCTTCGCTTTCCTCATCCAAATAGACCACGACATTCGGCGATTCTATTAATCTCAGATAATCTCCGGTAATAGTCGAGGTTTTAAAAAGTTGATTTTGGGGGGATATTTTAGGGGTGAATAATCGATTTGTCAACCGATTTTCTCCTGTTCATTGTAAACGGAACTGTCCACTAGTCCTATGTGTAGGTGATAGGTACTGGCAACAAGAACATGGAGCGGAGGACTACCTTCCCCAGGCACCGCTCCCGGCACCAGCGTCGGTCTGTCCAGCAGCTGCTTCACGACCGGGTCTGCCGAGACGATGGTGGCCGGAGCTGCCGTTGTGGTAGTGGAAGCTGCCGTCGTTGTGGTGGAAGCTGCCGTCGTGGTGGTGGAAGCTGCCGTCGTGGTGGTGGAAGCTGCCGTCGTGGTGGTGGAAGCTGCCCACACACCTCCCGTCAACACCCCGTCCTGACAGCGGTGGCGGCGACAACTCACGGCAGTCGTAGCGGTCGGGGCAGCAGTGCCCGGGGCGGGGCGGCTCGGCAGGCACGCAGCCGTCGCCCGGCGGTTGGCATTCCTGCACGGCGCAGGCCACCTCGCCGTGCAGACAGTAGCAGTGCTGGCAGTCGCCCTGGGGTACGGGGGCGCCGTCGGGGTACTTCACCCCGTCCACCTCGCACTCTGGTGCCACACGGCCGTTATGTACACATGTGTTATTTTGATACAATTTATGTTCATTCATTAATATCTCTTGTAATGGTTTTGATTAAGAACCTCAGAAAGCTAATCTTTTTTTGTTTTGTTTTAATGAAATGAAATAAATCGACTCTCAATTGAAACTTGATGTTTTTAAATATACAGAATCCGTATTTAGCGATAGAAGTCAAGGGTTTAGAGGACCTCTGATGATTCCATCGAATACAACTATATAATACTTATATACAAGTATATACCAAAACTTGTATTTGTGTAATATATACTGGAAAAAAGTCAACCAAGTTTCAAAGTTAAAGGATGTCAACTTACCGTCATCTTCAAGGAAGGGCGGCCGTGTCGTGGCGGGAGCTGGACAGAGTGACAGCTGTCATCGAAGGTATATATTGGCATCAATCATTGTTTACATGATAAATCATCTCTCTATATATAATAAATCTGTCACTAAATCGGCCCCGCACTGCTACGTAATCTACCTGTTTACAATCATTGTTGTGAATAGATAATTTCCCGCTATCTATTAAACAAATCTCGGTTTTTATCTTAAAATATTCCTCGTCTTGACACCACAATACGCACAGACAGATGCCATTGATAACAGAGTATTGACAGACATATGCCATTGATAACTGTCGCTTAAAGCGGGTCTACGCTCAGGCTTCTGTTTCACCTAGACGTCCTCAAGTTATTCTGGTCCCGGGAGAAGCTCGCCGACCTTTCTCTTATATGGCGTCTTTCTACTCCAGAATGGTAGGCTGACTAAGGTCGATCTAACACCAAAGACAACACTAACTGGCTCTCTCTCACACACTTTATTTTGAATCAAGTATAATATTTATAGTAAGACATATTTACATATATGTTGTGTCTTTGCATATTTGTTCTTTTCATGTTTGTACTTTGTGTATCACAATTTACATAGTTTAGCTTATTTGTTCTATAAATAAGACGCATGGATTAAGTTGAGGAATCCAGTCCAGTGTTAGGAGTCGAGTAATCTTGTTACTTTAGATGTCTACTGTAATTTTAGTTTGGCAAATAAAGAATATTTGTTCAAGTACAAGAGTAGTTCCGAGGCCCAGAGCGACACAACGTATTGATTAAACATAGAAATAAATTTACATACCTCAGATTTCTATATCACAACATATTTACATAACTGTTTTCCTACAATAACGGAGTACGGATAGATGTCATTGACAACAGAGAGATATTGAAGAAACCGAAAGAAAATAGCTGTTATATAGATATCATTGCTAACGCAGAAGGATAAGATATATTTGATTGATGAACATGTTATTGACAACCCGCTAGATACAGAAGACAGATTATAATATACAAAGGACCGCAGCTTTATTTCAAGGATCCTACTAGGAAGTAATCAGCCATAATACCAGAGGATACTGGGCTGAAACAGTTTGTTCTTCCCTTGTCAGGTATAGAATGTCCCAACTTCTCTAAATATATCTGCGCGTCATCTTTTAATTGACACGAAGAATTTTCAGCAATACTTTTCAATTTATTTATAAAACAGTTAAACCTGTCTATAGTGCCCCCTCTTGGGACTCACCAAAATAGAGTGCTATAGAGAAGGGGTGCTATAGACTGGTAACTTTTAATGTAAATCGCATCGTACTACGTATTTAAAATAGGCCGCTATAGAGAGGGAGGCGCTGTTTAGAGGGGGCGCTATAGATAGGTTTAACTGTACATAGTACTTGCCGCAGTTAGAAAATATATCGGAAAGACCCGGCTAATCAGAGGTGGATGCTTCCACTGATTGTTCAATCTACGAGGTCGCTCTTCTATTCCATGCGATGTAGCTATTGAGAAATTCAGAGGAATTCGTGGTAAAGTTTCTAAATATATTCCCTCTATATATTTCATCTTGGTGATAAAAATATTTTTGATCTAATATATGCCTTTTTAGTTAAAGATCTATTTATGGAGGCCAGACCGTGGAGAATTGGTGTGGAGACGCTTAAAGTGTTTTCTACGTGATTTTTCCGTGTCTGGTGATCTCTTCGCATCTCTGTGTGACCCCAGTCCGATCCCTACCAACGCTACAATAAAGATAAGTACTGTTTTTATTTTACAAATCGTGAGTTTTTATTTACTTCCTTTTTGTAATTGTTGTTGTACTCTTGAGTGTACGCTTTCTGTGTATTAAGGTACTCTTACTTTAGTACATTGTATTTTTGTGTGATAACGCGTAAAGTAACTATTGAGTAATACTTTTTCACATACAAAAATGAATCACAAATAGACCTGTTAGACATCAACTAGAATACAGTAAAACCTCCATGAGAGGACACCCCGCTAGAGGACACCTCTCTACAAAGGACAGTTTTCATTTGTAACATTACCATTTTTACTATTTAGGGTCGGTGGAAGGCTGGTTAAACCGTTTTGTTTACGACCACTACGACCCGGGTTCGATCCCCGCATTGGACACTTTTTTTCTGTTAAAAAAAAAAATGCTCCAATGGCCCCCCGATTCTTGCAAAAGTCCAACCCCACCAGCGAGTGCAAGTAACCAAACGGGACTCTGGCACATTTGTAAGTGCAAAGTCGAACTGCTTTCACATGTGTAGACATGTGGTGCGCTTACAGTAAAAAGCAGTCGCTAACTACCCACCATGATTATCATGGCCTGTACCACGTGTACTAGGGATAAGCAAAAAAAAAAAAACTATTTAGCAACTTTCCGGTAAGAGGACACCTCTCCCTAAAGGACACTTTGGCTCTGAAACTAGGTGTCCTTTCCAGAGAGGTTCTACTGTAATAGGTATTGAATAGAATTAAGCCTATATTTCTTTCCACAAGGGGATAAGAACAACAACAACAACAAGAAAATAAAACCTAATCCAAATAAATTAATAGTGTGTGACTTTACTGTAAACGCTGTTACCCAAACGTCACACATTAATAATTTATTTGGATTTTAGTCTCATTTTCTTGAATCTATAATCCAAATTGTGTTTTATCAACAAAAACAACTCTTGAACAGCTCTTCAATTAGATGTCCTTTACAGGGAGGTTGAACTGTACATCAAGGCGTTGTCTACAGAATAAATAGACCATAACTCAGATTCCAGGAGCCAACTACCCGGTACCAATGTAGTAGAACAAAGTTTGACGTAGTGTGACCTACCGCACTGGTAGCGGGTGGGGCAGCACGTGTGCTCGTGGTAGACAGGCGTGCAGCCCGGGATGTGCAGTTCACACTCCAACAGCACGCACGCCGTGGAGTTACGGATGCAGTAGCACACCTCGCAG
Source organism: Cordylochernes scorpioides (assembly GCA_030710605.1). Taxonomy (NCBI): domain Eukaryota; kingdom Metazoa; phylum Arthropoda; class Arachnida; order Pseudoscorpiones; family Chernetidae; genus Cordylochernes; species Cordylochernes scorpioides. The sequence continues at coordinate 104,604,505 of CP092868.1, read as the reverse complement.
GGATTGAGCGGGTCAGCAGGGAGCTGGACCCCCTCGCCGTAGTGGACTCCGCCCAGGTAGCATCCTGAACCAAATGTCCAACTTTGGGAACAACATTTTTATATACATATTTTTATATAATTAAAATATATTTATGCATCTCTCTCTCTCCAAGAAGACCCTCTCCTGGTCTGGAGGAAGACCCTATCAAGATGGTGGAGCCTTTCTCACTCATAAATCATAGTAAATATTCCAATTATTTTTCATTTGTTTGAATTGTATAATTGACTATATGGCAATAAAAGTTTTTAAATGTCAGCATGGCTGTTTGGCCTCCATTCCGAGGCAATAACAAGTGTGGCGAAGGCTACCATCTACAAGTACCATCTTGGTCTTGAGGTGAGTAACGCCAGCCATCACATCGACCTGCCCACTCTGTTGGAAAGAACTCTCTCAGTCCATCGGTGGCGGAGTCTTTCCCGCGGTGGACGCCACCAATCAAGACCTTGTATATATTTTATAAATAGTTATATTTATCAATTATTTTATATATTTACATATATTTATTTATATACTTATCATTTTAATCTTATTTATTCAATTCTGTATATTTAACTTTATATACCTATATATGAATGATATGATAAAGAGGTTTCAATCTCAATCTCTCTTTTTTTATTGTACTGAGGAGAAATTATGATAGAAGGGCATGAAGTGGCGAACCCTCCCTCCCACAGTGATTTCGAAAATTTAATCTTTGGAACGTTCTCCACTTTTCTATTAGGCTGATTCACTTATGCTTTCTGCTAGATACAATACAGAGTGAGAGTATGCATAGAAACTATAAGTTTCTAGGACTGCAGAAATATATTAATGTATTTATAAGTGAATGTATCGTAATTTCTTCTTATCGCAGTGTAAGGGCTGTAGAAATAAATTACATCTACATCTACATCTCGTATATAACAGAAATTTTGTTATTTCTCTCAGAGCATAAAACACACTTTTGTCGCAGTCATGATGCTCTCGCTGCTTCTTTAACTTGAATCTGGCCCCGCGAACTTTTCCTCTGTTTCTAGACTTGGTAACGTGGTTCAGAAAGAAAATAACTTCATACACAAGAGTTCCACCGCGAGAAAAACATAAATAAGGTATATCTTACGGAATGGTAAGGTCGAAGAAAGATTTAAATTACACTTCAGACTGAAGTGAACAAGAGAGAGTGAATAATTGGAAAGTTATATTAAAAGCAGGAAGATAGTGCTGAATGATTTAAAGATGCAGTGAACAAATGGAAGATGGAGTGGAAAAACAAATAGAAATTTATATTAAACAATTAGAAGACATTGAACAAATTGAATCAGGTGTTGAACAATTTGAAGACAGAATTGAACAAATTGAAGCCAGTGTTGAACAATTTAAAGACATTGAACAAATTGAAGCCAGAATTGAACAAATTGAAGCCAGTGTTGAACAATTTAAAGACATTGAACAAATTGAAGCCAGAATTCAAAAAATGAAGCCACTGTTGAACAAATTGAAGCCAGTGTTGAACAATTTAAAGACATTAAATAAATTGAAGCCAGAATTGAACAAATTGAAGCCAGTGTTGAACAAATTGAAGCCAGAATTGAACAAATTGAAGCCAACGTTGAACAAATTGAAACCAGAATTGAACAAATTGAATCCAGCGTTGAACAAATTGAAGCCAGAATTGAACAAATTGAATCCAGCGTTGAACAAATTGAATCCAGCGTTGAACAAATTGAAGCCACCGTTGAACAAATGGTTGAGGAAGATAGAGAACAAATGGTCCTGGCTAAATAGATGGGCGGTAAGTGGGTGGCAGTGGAGGGGAACATCTACTGGGAAAGTCGGTAAAAGAAGCCGCGCACGCAACTTTTTGTTTCAGAGCGGGGCACGCATGAGTGCCTTGTTACCTCAGACTTCGATACCGCCAGTGCGGGGTCACCAGCAACAGCATAGGTCTTGTTGAACTCTGTCAGTGAGTGCAAGGAACTGACTTCTTGTAGGTGAAATGGTTTAGCAGTACACCTATCCTTTACCGTTGTGGTTTTTGTCATGTCCAATGAAGAACCTCAGATGTCTACATACATCTCTATCACAGCAGTCGCAATGTCCTCTATCTCGGCTGTGTAAAAATGCTTTTCTGGGTCCATGTAAATTTGCTGTTGTTGTTGTCGTGTCCAATGAAGAGACTCAGATGTCTCCATGCATCTCTATCACAGCAGTTGCAATGTCCACTATCTTGGGTGTGTAAAGCTGTTGCTCTGGGTCAATTTCAATTTTCTGCAAGGATGCGGCCATTGCTGGGCATGAGAATATGTGGGTAGGTGTTAGTTCCACACCAGGGCAGTTGTTGCATGTCCTATAGGTTCTTGTTCCATCTGGATGTATTGTCATTCCTTTATAGTGTTTCGTTCTGAGTCTTGTTATCCGTCACCGTGATTACCAGGTATTGCCCATTGGGATAATGAATTTTGGTTCTCTGTCACAGGTGGAATCAGCCAATAAACGCTTCTTTCAAAACCTGCAGTCTCAGTGAGACTACATCGGCGACTGGTTTCTCTGTAACTTGTTTCTTGCAAACAGCAGTATGGTTAGTTAGGTTTTTCTCCGAATAAACAAACCCTGTTGGCATATTCATCAATAAATTGGGAATATTTACCACAATACGGAATGAACTTGACTTAGCATCCAGATATACAGGATGAGCAGCGTATGTACTCCATGTTAGGAGCGGCTGCACATGGCGTCTGTTCCTCATGTCAGAGGCCGCCATTTCAAATTGGAACTAAGTCGGCCTGCTACTGAGTAGTGCTCCCAGACTTAATGACAAAAGCAGATGCATTCTACTCCACCCAATCATTATGGTTATCAAATATCTTTTGATGATCTCTACTCATCACACTCAAGCCCTACAAGTTTAATACCCGGATATGATTGAGTGGAGATAAGAATGATTAAGTACAAGACGACGTATGGTGCCTAACAAAATGATCACTTTATTACAAAATTACAGTATTTATAAGTAAGTGCACTATTAGGTTCAGTAAATGACGTCAAACATCGCCGTTATGTGACGTATTGGCTTGCCGCAGATGACAGCCAACACCCCGTATTGAGGTACGATAAACCGCAATGTCAGTAATGCTGAAAATCTACCTCTGTCAACATCAGTGTAACGTGTTGACATTTAACTCTTACACAATCACATAAAAAGAGTTGACGTGACTGTATGATCCATTAAAGCCATGCAGGTAGCAATGCTGGTCTTCTCGGCTGTTAGTGATAGCGGGCTGCTGAGACTGGGTTGGACTGTCAGTAACGTGTTGGTAGCATTTCCTTTTACACGAGGCATCGCGACACCTTTCTTCACAACGGATGTAAGTTCTGTATGAGAAACCTGATGTACAATCTCTTCAACACATTGTGTGCATCGATATCAGCTCCTGTTTTGTATAAATACGTTTAAATCTAATCATTTTCATATCCCAGAATCTTCTTCCTATCGTGTAAATTCCCTGTCTGTAGCGAGTCGGCAAGAAAATTTTCAAGCCTCCTTGAGATTTTTCAGCCAACATATTTAAAAAAAAAAAGATAATTTTATTTATTCCGATAAAGGGAGGTGTATTCATCATCGCTTTGCTATCCTAAATTTCTACCTTTCCCACCGAAGTGGGCCCAGTTTAAACGAGAAGTGATTCCTGACCCCTGGGGACAGGGGAGAAAGCCATGACCTCTGCTCCATCCGGGTCACTCCAATTACTGACCCGACGACGGACACAATACTTTCTCCGATCACGTGACCTCATTAGAGCCGTGGCAGACGAAATGTCAGCCAAGGGTAAAGACCCTTCACACTTTCCATTCTCACGTGCTGTCAGATCCTCCATTCAGTCTGCCTGTCACTCCTTTCTTCCCTTTCTTTCATGCCGAGCTTCCCCAAACTAGCTTATAGAGATGAACAGAGTAACAAGTTTACAAAACACATTTTCCAATAAAAATGTAACCTCTTGTAATATATAAAATACACGCGAAAGTTCAAATTTCTATAATACTTTCTACTAAATATTAGCAAATGTGTGCTATAAAAATGTCCCCTTTGTGAATATTGCGCGTTAGTTTATAAAATAAAGTAGAGTATACTGGCCATTTAAAAGAAATTGCTACACCAAAAAGAGGACCCGCTACAGAAAGGGAATTTACACGATAGGGCGAAGATGCTGGGATAGGAAAAATATTAGATTCAAACGTATTTATGCACAAAAGAGGCGTCGATATCGGCGTTGATGTGTTGAACGACACAATGTGTTGAAGAGATTGTACATCAGGTTCCTCATACAGAACTTACATCCGTTGTGAAGAAAGATTGTCGTGATGCCTCGTGTAAAAGGAAATGCTTACCAACACGTTACTGATGTTGACAGTTCAACCCCTCCTCATCGTGGCGAGCAGGAGAAACAGCACAAGTAAGGGACTGCCCTGTAGGGCGAAGTACGGTGTCGTGAGCCCCGAGACGCTAAGGTAACCATGAAGGCCTACAGGGAACTCTGAAATCTGGCTGACTAACGGGGCAATGACATCCCACTTTCCATGGAGTGGACAAGACACCACCACCACTGATGTTGACAGAGGTAGATTTGTAGCCTACCAGATTGCTGTTTATCGTACTTCAGTATTGATGCACACTTCGGTCGAGATCCCAGGACTGTTAGCAGAATCGATGGGTTCAGGACGATCATACTGAATGGTGCACTGGATATCAGCGGCCTGCTATCACTAACAGCCAAGAAGACCAACATGGTACCTGCATGGCTTTAATGGATCCTACAGACATGTCAACTCTATATCTTCTAATGAATTTTTCTGTGCTTGTGTAAGCGTTAAAACACGCTTGATTGTGGTATTTCAATTTTCAGATAGTCCTAAAATACCTGTGGTAGGAATGGACTAATCTATGTGGGTCAATGTTTACAATTCACACATCTTCCAGATCGAGGTTCATCAGAGAGACTAGCGTTATCTCGATTGATTCTTCGGAACTAGCTTTGTATCTTGTTTCATTTATTATTCTTCAACAATAATTTATTGGTCTGCAGCTTCTGCCTCAAAAATCATTTTCTTGTAATGCCTTGTTGCACACGAATTAAAATTTTTCTTCCATCAGTAGTGAACCCTCCCAGCGGCCTCGCCAATTTAATCTACCAGACCGCCTCTTCAGAGCTCCAATACTGTATTGGATCATTCTACTTATATATGCTGTAATGAAGGATGGAATCTCAGAAATTGTATTTAAACAAACTATGGACATAAGCTTTTAGGACAGTAGAATTACATATAAATATTTGCATCGAGCAATCCTCTTCCGTAAACAATAAGGACAAGGCCAGTTAATGAAATTGTAGTTTGGTATTTCTTATAATGAATCTCAATGGTAACGACGTAGTACATCTTAGAGAATATGTAGATATGTAAATAATGATGTTAATGAACATACCAGGTTCTTCTTCAATGGCGAGTTCTGTAGGCGGTGGCGTGGTCATGGGGTAGGCTGCAACAACAGTGTTGTTAGGGACCCCGAGACCCACATTCTGCTGATCTGCCATGTTGAAGGTGAGGCGATTTTACTCTCTTGGTCATCTGGTTATAAGGTGGTCCCAAAAGTTCGTGTTTTTCTTAAAACATTTTTCTTTTTACTTGCCGAATAATATTATTACGGCGAATACAGTACATTATAATACAGTACACTTACAGTAAAAGTAGTCGCCTACTTCTACCCACCATATTTATCATGGTCTTCACCACGTGTACTAAGGATAAGCAAAAAAAAAAAAAAAAAACGGCGAATACATAATAATACATAATACAAAGACATTGTACATAACGGCGAATAATATTGGTATTTCAATTTTTTGCATGTGTTTACGAACTTTTGGGACAAATTTAGAGAATTAATATGGTCCCTGTATTATATATGTGGTTTAAGCATACTTTATAGGCATTTTTACTTATATATACGCAATTTATACTTGAGTAAAAATACCTATAAAGTATGCTTAAACAACATATGTAATACAGGGACCATATTAATTTAATAAGGTTGTCCCAAAAGTTCGTAAAAATATTATGATTTATATTTTGAAAGTGTTTAGGAACTTTTGGGACAACCTTGTAATTCTGAAACTTGGCCCACCTGCTGATTGGCCACCCTTGATATAGAACATCAGAGATTAAATCATTCTTCAATAAGAATTCTGTTATAATTTTACAAAAGTTACCAATATTACCAAGGTTGTTCCAAAAGTTCATAAACACTTCTAAAATATGAACCATAATCATAATATGTTTACGAACTTTTGGGACAACCTTGTAGAATTAATAAGCATTAAATGCATATAAATAAAGTATAATCAACAAGGAATACACGCGGCTTGACATAGCTTCAACTTGTAGCAAACTTTGTTAGCTAAACTAGATTTAGATATCATTTGAATTCTATGTTGCAATTGCACCGGGATAGAAACTCTGGGAAACAGATCCATAACATTGGATGGACCGAAGACTTGAAGTGTTGGACTTGAACCCTGAGAGATGGATCAAGTCGACACGTACCTCCTTCAGGGCACCACACCCGCGGGCAACACTCCCCTTCCTGCTTGTCCACTACGCAATCCTCGCCCAGCGGCTTCACGAAGGGGCAGATCCTGAGGTAGCACATGAGCATGCTATGGGTGCAGGTACAGTTGAGGCAGGGCTCCTTGGTGTCGATGTGTTCCCCATTCTCGTAGTGCTCCGAGAGGTAGTAACAGCCCGCTGGTACACACAGACTCTTAGGTAATGCTACACTAATGGTGAGGCTGGCAGCCTAGACTAGAGCATCTGTGGATACATGCGCTGTCTCTGGCTTGTTAGAACGGTGACATTGACAGCATTTATTGTCTAACTCACCAAGGTTGTGGGACAATCTTTCTGTGTGTAGATCACTATATATGTGCTACAGGCTACTAGATCCATAAATATGGCATCTTGCTATCACCTTTGCTATGATACTTGCATAGGTACTTTATGTACTTTAGGTCGTTTGCTAAGGCCAAACGAAGTGAACTAGTGACCTACAGGCTATATTTTCTTAGGTCAGTAGTTACTGTACGTTGGACTGACTATAAAGCTATAGCTTGCAAGATTACGAACAACGGAAATATGCACCAAAGATATGGTTCTAATACCCGTAAACCATCGAGACTAAACGTTCCAGGCTTTGGTTAAAAGCGTACACATAGACTATTTCAGGCAAAACAGAATTTTATATGGCTATGTGCACTATATGGGCCATATACAGTAAGACATCAAGATCATGAGCTAAAATATTTAAAACACCTATAGTTTGTAAGAATATAACTTAACAAAACATAATTGAAATTTCAAAAAATATAACAACTCTAGTAACACAGTTAAAACTCATAGACTGTAAAAAATAAGGCTAAAGAAAAATCAATTTGAATCCATCAAAATGTTTTTGTACATGACAGGAAGAGACAGGTCGTGTGAACTGACTGGAAAACCTGCTCCAAGGCGATAGAGAAATTAAGCAGAAACTTCTTCCTTTTTTTTTGTCGACTCTAGTAATTATAGCTATTATCTTTTAACAAATTGTAAACTAATTGCTGCAGCGATGTTTTTGTCTTGACGTTCCGACCCGAGCATTTTCAATTGTCTCGCTTCCAATTTCCTGGATCTTACTTGGAGACTGAACGATAGAACGTCACAGTTTGGAATTCGCATTCAAGGATTTTTGAATAAATTATTAATCAACCAGGCGCGATATTTAAATATTTGCACTTATTACAGAGGGACACAAACAAAACAATAAACAAATTAGAACTTAGAATTAAATATTTACAAATTTACACAAGGATCGAAACCTTTGGAATATTTTGTAAAATCAACTCTCTAGCATTGACTTAGTGATTATGGTGTGTACTATACCGCGCAGAGAGAGTTTTAATCTAAAACATTTTGCTCATCTTCTTAAATTTAACAAAGATCGTAAATTAAGAAAAAGATCCCAGTACAATTTTACCGTTGTACTATTTATCATAAATATCATTAAGGTTGATCTTTTCGAATCATTACCCCCTCTTTTCTTATTTTTGTAACTACTAAACATTTACTTGTAACAACGGTATAGGTTTCTTGTAGCTGCTAGTCAGTTTCTTGTGTTCATTGAGCAACCTATAGAAGCTACTGGTAAATTTCCTCTACGGTTACAAAATAACTGTGTTTCATCTCCTTTGAGTTTTTACAAAGTTACATCACAGTTTTTGTGAAGCTATTGGCCGTTTTTCACAGCTACCAAACCGTTTATTGTACAGAACACTTTACTAGGTGATATTTTCAGCTACTCTGAACTTTGCCAAAGTTACAGCACAGTTTTCGTGCAGCTATTGGCTGTTTTTCACAGCTACCAAACCGTTTATTGTACAGAGCACTTTACTAGGTGATATTTTCAGCTACTCTGAACTTTTCCAAAGTTACAGCACAGTTTTCGTGCAGCTATTGGCTGTTTTTCACAGCTACCAAACCGTTTATTGTACAGAGCACTTTACTAGGTGATATTTTCAGCTACTCTGAACTTTTTCAAAGTTACAGCACAGTTTTCGTGCAGCAATTGGCTGTTTTTCACAGCTACAAGGCGCGTTACTAGATGATATTTTCATCTACTGAACAATTCCTTTCAGATTGTGGATAATTTCTTACAACTACAGTACAGATTATGGAAAATCCTAGATAAAATATTATAGATACAGTAGTTCATCTTTTGTAGTAACAGTAGAATTTCATGCGGTAAAGTGTTGCTTCTTGCAAAATATTATAGATAAAGTAGTTTCTCTTTTGAAATACCAGTAAAATTTTATACTGTATTGCGTCTTGCAGATGTTAGGCAGTGTTTTTCAGTCACTTAGTAATATTCGCTTCTACTGGGTTTTATTGTGGCTAAAGGACAATGTGTTTCTTACATTCACTGGATAGTATAGGCAGCTTCTGAATAGTTTCTCACAGCTACAAAACTCTGGATTTAATCACAGGACAAAAGAGAGGTGTCCCGACAACGTCAAGGACGTATATCCTCACAAAGCAATCTGAGCTCGGGAGACAAAAGCCGCGCTAAACAATCTGCGTGTCGCCACGATACAGGAAGGTCGCACCGCTGTAAATTGTTTAAGTGAGACCCGGAATTATTGGTATTGTACTCACATCTTCCTTCGACAGCCTGTAGATATGCCTGGAATCCTGCCGAATAACTCCCATTTAATTCCCGAAATGCCCCGAATGTGATTCCCAACCAGCCAGTCCTGAACATCTATTGAATTAAATCAAATCCTCCAAAAAAGACCTCCAGGGAAAACCTCAGGATTATAATAGAAAAGCTGAGACAATGGAACCTATTGGAGATCGTTTAAATGTCTTGAGGAATAAGCAACAACAACAATCAATGATTTAACATCCCTCTTTCTTTTTGACGACAGCTTTCATCATTCCGCATAGGAATATCGCCCTTCGTGGCTGAAAATAATACTATTTCCTTCGGTATTTCAATAAAAATGTGATTTTTCAAAGCAATATATAGCATCAAATAATTTTTATAAACTTCGATGTGGGTATACCTATGATATATTTGCCTTAATCAAGGTTCATATATATGGTGTCCAGATATTGTCGCCAACTAATTGGTTTCTCAACGCCGCTTTTATACTGATGCTAGACTCTTGGAATGGGTATTTTAAATGAACTATATATGCCTTGAGGACAGTAGAATAGTTCTAATTTCTGATAACAGATGGCGCGCTGATGCATCGTATAAATATTGAATTAGAATTGTCTTCGTGGCCTAGTTTGATGATACTTGGAATAATGTCTTCATTTCAACACGCGATATCCCGGCTAGGGATAATTGCGTCGATTTACATTTTTTAAACAGAAACAGTTATAAACATCTTATATAAAATAAATAAATAAAAAGAAACAATAAGATATATTAGGAACCTGATCCTTCCAGGTTAGAAAAATTATCATAAATATATTTACAAAAATGATTAAATCTGTGATAATTATCTCTAGTATTTACAAATTGATATATATCTACAACATTATTTACTGTCTGTTGTCTAGCGATAAAGAAGAGTGGACATTCCAGCAATAGGTGTCTCGAGTCCTGGGTTTCCTTGCCACAGTGACAGCTAGAGTCCTCAACCGCTCCAATTGTTGCTAGAAATCTCTTAAAATTTCAATACTTGGAATAAAGAAATGGACATTTATTACTCTAACCTGTGTTAAGGGAGGTAAACAACCTATGGATATCCATACTCGATCTCCTGACCGGCCGTATTTGACCTGCTGAATAGACATCCCAGTCTCACATGTCTCCAACTACCTACAAGTTATGTTCAACACTCCTCATACAGCACAGCCATATAGCTTTTGCTTGTTCCATATTTAATTTTATTAGATTTTGGAATGATCTTTACAATAGAGGTTTTCCATATATCCGGATAATAACCTAATCCAATACACATGTTGAATATTTGTTGTAACATCGATTTTAAAAGTGTACCTGCATATTTAAACATATTATTACTGATGCAATCTGGTGCTTTCTTGATTTTTGAGATAATATTTTCAACTTCTTTTATTTTTTATAAAATGTTATTTTGGTTTTTATATTCAGGTTTATACTTTCAGACTTGATGGATAATGGGTCAGCTATTTTAAAGTTCTTTAATTTTTTCAAGACTGCAAGGAGGAAAAAAGACCTAACAAAGTAACTGAACTGTGTGGAAATATTTTTTTTTTCACAAGATGCAACCATTTACTCAATAATCTACTTCTTCACCGTGTTCTATGCACGAAAAACGATGTACATAGTCTTTTGTACATAGATATTCTTTCCTTTTCTTCTTTTTCTCTTTTCTGAGCGAGGATTCAGTTTCTTCCCCGGCTTCTCATTTTTTTTAGATTCATTTCTAACAGGAGAATCGTCTGTATAAGACGGAATGTCTCAATAAAGGTGTGTGCGTGTGATATTCAGGTTTATAGTTTCTAATGATAATATGTTCCTCTTCATCTGAATGTACATCATCATCTGGAAATGAATCATTCTCAGATGTCAGAAGTCACTCACCTCGGTCCCGGGGCAGTCTGTGTGTGAGGTAGTGCGAGGGCGCTGCGAACACAAACACACGCTATGGCCGCATCCCAACACACCACTTCAACATTTGACCTCAAAGTATAAGTAGAATTGTTTCTAAGAGTTTTAAAATCATTTGTCAATTTATTTGAAAGATACGAGTTCAAACTTTTCAACCTATTTACATATAATTAGATGTAATAATAGAATTGTGGAGAGATAAATTGGTAGTATAGAATGTGGTAGTATATAGACTCAAATATCATTATGAAAAAGAAAAAGGCATCTTCTTATCGTGCAACTGAAAGTTGCTGATGGCTTGCGCCATCTATCAGAATACATATCAACTATTCTCGTTGATTTTTAATTATTCCAGAATTGGCCAAATACCCATTTTTGATTAATAAAGAAAAGCTAACCACGGACGCGTTTCGGGCTGTTGGCCCTTATCAGCGTGGTGCAAGCTGTACCTCAACGACCAAAAAATTGGTCATTAAGGCATCCTGAAAAATCATGAAACGGGTAGTTAAGGCCAGAATTGCGTGAGAACGCTACACAATGTGAAAAAATAGTACAAATGTGATATTGTACTGCTAAGAAAAGGCGATAGATGGCGCAAGCCATCAGCAACTTTCAGTTGCACGATAAGGAGATGCCTTTTTCTTAATTTATGCACCTTATCCCAGTACAATATTACATTTGTACTATTTTTCAAATATCACTGTTAGAATGAAATAGCAGGATTTTTTTACAAATCAAAATAATTTTTGAATATGCTTCTAGATGATATCTCGACATTCTACAATCAAATTGTTCAAAACTTTATTTTATTATGGAATTGATTACTTTGTAAGAAGTTATTGTCTTGGGAGATGTATGGAATTATTTTATTTTGTTGTTTAGATATTTTGTCTCGGTAAATTTCGGTGTTATATATACTGTCTTGAGATAACTCCCAATCGTTTTTTTGTTAAAATATATAAAACCCAGTCATGTCGAGAGAAAGAAAGAGATTTGAGGAGTTTTGTTTGAAACACTTGACGTAAAACTGTTCCTTTCTTTATTTAAATAAAACTGGGCCACGAGTTTTCAACCCAATAGACTTTTATTCCCGACCGTAATACGAGGGAAGAAGGCTCTAATAAGCCGTGAAGAAAGGCTATTTGGCTCGAACTCTTGGTCAATTTTATCGAAATGAAGACAGAAATAAGTTTATCTCTTCTCTGTTAAAAAGCATCAGCGATTTACGTTAAATTTTATCGTTGATAATGAGAATTTATAGGTTGTATTTGATGAACAAACTGAAGGAATAGTAAACATGTTTCACTCAAAGCAAGGTGTAGTTAAAGGAAGCCTGAATTAAGGCGAAGTCATTTCAATATCATTTAAACTTGGGGTATATAGAGTTAAATCTTACTATCTATTCCATCTAATTCTGGAATAAATAAAATCCTAGTTTATATTTATTCCTACAGATAGCGCCAGCTATTAGAAACTTTTATTTGTAAGATCAGGAGATGAGAATAAATGAACTGAATGGTAATAACAATATTCAAGTTTCCATTTGCGGTTTTCTTGATAGGGTTGGATTACTTAGAAAAATAACAATGATATGTTCTTAAAAGAACACATAAATAATAATTTATCACAAACTATATTTAGCCATATTTAAAGAATGATTCAAGGCAAATATCCATAAGGCAAAGAATGGTTTCGGACTACAGATTCTTATCACATAAATATTTACTTTGATAATATCTTTTGCAAAATTATAAAATTTAGGTTTATGCGAGATAATATTTATGGATTTTATCAATTAGACTAGCGGATGTACCCGGCTTCGCCCGGGTTTTACCCGAGTAAAGGTTTGTCGAACGAACATTTGTTAAAACAATTCTCTATAAACTTATAAAAAAATAATAGATATATTTTGATAATTTGAAACTCGTAAATTTGAATCTCTCGATAAAGTGAACATTTTTTCCCGGTCCCTTGAAAAAATACTCGATAAGTTGAATAAAATCAATATTAATTGGTTCCCTCGGTAATTGGAAGTTAAAGGAATAGTATCTTGCCTTGGAATTGTATCATTATTCTTGTCTCAAATAAATTGCCGTGTCATCCTGAATTTTGTCTTTCCTAATTTTCTACATTACAAAATCATCATTTTATCTATTCTTCCAATATAAATGTTGTAGATAAATGATAAAACTAACTTTGACTTGTGCGCAATTAATAGGTAGAAAATCTTACTTTTGGTAAATAATCATCATCATTTAGTAAAATCTACAAATCTGCAAATAACTCTAAGAATATTCAAGATATTCAAGAAATTATTTTTCAAAAACCTTCCCGGGGATATACCTAATAATATTCCAAAATTTCACAGCGATTGGATGTATGGTTTTTGAATCTATAGAGTACTCACAGACAGACATTCAAATTTATATATATATAGATAAGACAACACACCAAAAATAACACTTTATATTATATAAAAAGAAGAGTACATCTGTAAAGAAGAGTATTTGATTGAATTGAAGCTTATAGTTCCTTGGATTCACATCAATATTTAGGTCAGTAAATGGCTCATCCTTCCAAGTTTGCCATGTATCTTCAAAAAAAGCATCAAACAAAGCCATTGGAAAAGGTGCAGATAAATGTAAGGTTGTACCAAAAGTTCGTAAACATATTATGATTTATATTTTACAAGTGTTTACGAACTTTTGGGACAACCTTGTTAATATTGGTAACCTTGGTAAAATAATAACAGAATTCTTATAGAAGAATGATTTAATCACTGCTGTTCTATATCAAGGGTGGCCAATCAGAAGATGGGCCAAGTTACAGAATTACAAGGTTGTCCCAAAAGTTCGTAAATACTTACAAAATATAAATCATATTATGTTTACGAACTTTTGGGACAACCTTATATTTCGAAATAATTTCTTTGTCGTATACATCAATGCTATGGAGTTATTTAGGAAGGCCACAGAGGTATCTGAAGAGGATGTCTGGCCACCAGCCAATAAGGAAGCCACACGAAGGCCCCATGTTGCGGCGCCATTTATATAGGTGGATAAGGAAGATGGATCGCTTTGTCGTCACCGTCTTATCAACTTATCAATCTATCATCACGCGTAGCTACTCATCAACAAATTTCACACTGCCGTAATATTCAACATCCATTTTAGTTCTCCAATCCTTTTTATTTCCAGGATTCGTGATTTGTGATGGTTATGATAGCCAGTATTGTGTGTAAGAAAGTGTTCAACTTTAATATTAAATAAAGAATATATAGTTTCTTATATATCAGAAAGAGAAGAGTTTTAAAGAATTCAAAGATTTTAAAATAATATATACATTATATATAAATATTAAGAGGCTCAGAAATTTTGCCTTATGAAAAAGAAATAAAGTAGTGAGTAAAATATCAAGTCTCCAGGGAAAAGGTTTTGAAAAGATACTTTCCATGGAGGCCTGATAATTTTACTCCATATTGATATACAAGGGATTGTTTTATTGAATTGGAAAGTAAGTGTGTTTTAAATATTTTATCGCATATATATATATATATATATATGAACACACACTTGAGGCGTATGCAAGTATGAAGATTCTCGGCATTAAACTTGAAAGGTTTCAGAACATTGTTCAGTAACGTATACTCTCGGATAGACGTAGATTGCTATTTTATTTGAAAATAAAAGTTTATCCACGAGTAACTGTCTTAGTTAAAAATAAATATTTCAAATCAAAATACCAACTAGGCATGATATTTTGTTACAAATATTTCAATATCAACCCCAAATATCTTGTTGTGTCTTTGCATATTTGTTATTTGTATAGTACAATTTACATATATGTTGTGTCTTTGTATATTACTTTTTGCATGTTTGTTCTTTGTTGTATCACAATTTACATAGTTTCAGTTTAACTTATTTGGGCTATAAATAGGACGTATGGATTAAGTTGTGGAGTACAGTCCAGTGTTAGGAGCCGAGTAGTCTTGTTACTTCAAATATCTACTGTAGTTTTAACTTGACAAATAAATAATATTTGTTCAAGTATTAGAGTGGTTCCGTGGCCCAGAGCGACACGACATATCTTAAAACATAAGACAGAATATTATAGTAATTATGTGCACAGTAAGAACACCAGATGTCTGCATATAGAGAAATAGTTAACTTTACACGGGTGCCAAAAGCCGTTCGTTGAAGAGGACCATTGGACTATCATAAATATTTTTAAAAAAATTGTTCCAGTGCGAAGATATGAAGCCGGATCCTATTTTATCGTAAACGGAGGCTTAGACCAATATTGGCCACAACTTATCGTGAATAAACTTAGAATAAATATATTTATTAGTAATCCATGTTCATCCCTGTCTTTACAATTTAACATAATCAAAAAGCAGTCCTGGGCCAGGTTCCTTTAACTATTTTTAAAAATAAAATATCGTAAGATTCCTCTGAAATTTAAATTACAATAAAACGTAGACTCCGAGGATAAGTTTCTTATTAAATGTTTTCTCAAGCTTTCGGATACCGTGAACCCTTTTACAGGATTACACCTACGAAATTTGTATTGCATACAAACGAATTTATCCTCGGAGACTGCGTCTTATATAGTTAAAGAAACCTGACCCTGGGTTGCTTGATATCGTTATATTTATAAGTAAATATGGCTGAAATATAAGAATTCCAGTAGCTGTATGGGCTGGATTCCGCCCAGACTAACCAGCGGCCGCCGCTTCAGCCATTGTCCCTTAGGGAAATATAAATAGCCAGCGTTCGTGCTCGGCCAATTACAGCTCACAGCTGCAGTGATTTGCTTCGTGATTGGTCCATTACGGGGCCGACCTTGCAATGCCGCGCATTCCATTACGTAAGGGAGAGCGACGCAGACACTTCCTATATTGCCTTGACCTCAGTCGACGGGTCGTTCCCGTCCATTCATCCGGTGGGCACTTTTCCGCCATCTGATACTCTCATTCATACAAGGTCTGAAAACAAAAATATGTTTCCTTTAATACAAGGTTGTCCTAAAACTTCGTAAACTTATTATGATTTATATTTTGCAAGTGTTTACCAACTTTTGGGACAACCTTGTAATCCCTGATGTTCTATATCAAGGGTGGCCAATCAGCAGGTGGGCCAAGTTTCAGAATTACAACTAGTATTTAGTATCACGCAGTATTTTTTAAAGAACTAGGAATACCGGTCAGGCAACCACTATCTTCAAGAAAAACATCTTATTTATTATAAGTGTCAGATGTATTTTTTTATTTTTAATTATATTGCTAAAACATTTTGTTATATGCGCGATTTTTTATGAAGTATTTTTAAAGAAGTAATGACGGCCACCTCTCTCTACCCTGGATACCGCTTGAGACAAAATACAAAGTTGAAACACGCCAAAAACTATATATGCTTAGGATGAAGAAATATGCACGCTGATAAAATAAATCAAATACTCACGGAATAGGCATCTTCAGAAACAATTCAATAACAGAAGTAAGCGGTACGATAGTACTGCAAGCTCCAATTATCAGAATATTTTGGAAATAACGATTCTGTTAAAAGGATAATTTGAACCTTTCCTTGCTTTCATGAAACATTTTCAAAGGGTATTGATAAGGAATACTGCATAGAACTTCAGCCTACGAGAACTGTAGAAGAGTAACGGACATCCAGAAGCCAAGTAGAAGTATCCTGGGTGATGTGTGCTGTACTCATTTTGAAAGCACAGATTTGATCAAGAAACATATTCTACATAAACATTCAAAAGAATTCATGAAAGCCATAGTATTGAGAGTAATACAGTACAACTACCTCCCTGTAAAGGACACCTAATTGCAGAGCCAATGTGTTCTTTAGGGAGAGGTGTCCTCTTACTGGAGAGTTACTAAATAGTAAAAAAATGGTAATTTTGCAAATGAAAACTGTCCTTTGTAGAGAGGTGTTCGCTAAAGGGAGGTTCTACTGTATTTAGAATGCATGCAGAAGCAGGAGAATTCCACCTCAATAAAACATTTCGGTTTTACAAAGCCATGTTAAAAAGTGTCAACTTCTTTTCTGAATTGATGATACGAATGTAAGTTTGTAGAAAGCCTCACTAGAAGGAAAGAAGGAATACGAGTAGCTGCCAACCCGGCAGAAGCTCCTGTGAGATGAATGGAAGGAACAACCTTGAGCTGTCGAAGGCCCCGCTTTGTTTTGCCACAAACTCCGGTGCCAATGAATATTTATCATTTTATAAAAGTGGATTCACGCTGCTGCGAATACAATGCGTAATTTTTTCTTTAGTGAAATATCTTTTCCTAAATATTTTCTCAGGTAAAAATGCGATGAATAATTTAACAGTGAGATGGATGGGGTGTTTGAACAGAAGGTTCGTCGTCACATTTCAATTAATACAATATTTTAATTAAAATGTGTTCATGTTTGCGGTAAGGTTAAACATGTGTGACAATCATTCCGAAATCACAGAGTCCATACATATGTCATACGAATTGTCTCCATACACTTTCTGATAGTACAGTAGTGATATGTCACGGTAGAGAAGACAAGTATTCCAAAATTTGTCATAGCAGATGACGCGCTAATGCATCATGTGATTTAATATATTTTATTATGTCCATAGTTTGCTAAAATTCCATTTCTAAGATTCCACCCTTCATTGTCGCATATATAAGCAGAATGATCCAATACAATATTAGAGCTCTAAGAAGCGGTTTGGTAGATTAAATTGGCGAAACCGCTGGGAGGGTTCACCACTGATGAGCCAAGCCTTCCCCAATATTTCACCGCAATGACAATAGAAAGGCTGTTTTATTTTAAAAAGAAACATTCGTGTTTGATTAATAGTTTTATTTCCTATCTTCTGAAATATTTAATTTTAACATTAGTGTTAGATGAAAAAAAAATCGAAATTAAAAAAAAATTCTCAAAAAAATGTTTGTTTTTTTTCTTTTTAACTACCACTAGTTTGATAAAAGGATAACCTGGTTCTGTCTTTTTTATTTTCCTGACCTTAATATCTTCAATTCTTCCCTTTTTTCCCTTATGTTCCGCTTTTATGACGCGCAACTGCCGGGACTTCAGCGTAAACTTGTTATAGCCCTCATTGTTTGAAAAAAAAAACACCTAAAAAAACCTTTTTGATACCTTACTAATATAATGCTCCACTTTCCATTTAACTTTCTTTCTTTCTTATGCTATTTTATTTCACACACACATATATATGTAGAATAATGGATATAATTTCTGTTAATTTTATTCGGTAATAGCTTGCTATACTGGCAGCATATTATGACTGGTATATACTTAAGTCTAGTCATCTATGAACAATGGCTTTCCAGAATGGTTGCAAGGTTTTCCCAATATGCACTAAGTGTCAACCTGCAACCATAAACCACATCATTGACTGTATTGACTCATCCATTGATAAGCTCTACACATCCCCAGCAAACACCATCAACAAGCTTTACAAGCTTGATACCCTGATATGATTGAGTGGAGATAAGAAAGAAAAGACAACATATTTTCAAATCAATATCAATTTGCCTCAAGAGTTAGTTTAATCTGTATAAAATACATATATATATATATATATATATATGTGTGTGTGTGTGTGTGTGTGTGTGAAAAGGTAAAAAATAAACAAAATAGAAAAAGGTCAGTGGTGATATTAAAAAAATAATAATAAGATAGAAATATTCTGACCGCTCGCATGTGAATATTTAGATGTCAGGACGCCATTTTGGTATTGTGAAAATACACTTTTGGAGTGTATAAATTTGCAAACAAAGAACAATTGCGTATACACTTCGTTCTCTTTTTATGCGTTTTTTTTATGCGGTTTTGGAGTTATGCGGTGCAAGAAAAAAAAATTATTCGAATTTCGAAAATTTTTTTTTTGGTGATTCACTTTTTCTGAAAACAAATAAGAATAACAACTACAACTCTACTATTACGCAATCAATGCAAAGAAAGAATTTTGTAACGTCCTGGTTGTATGTTAAGTTATCCAACAAACAGTAGAGGGGAAGTTCCAATGTCTTTTATTCCGCGCCTGCCGGTGTCTTACACAACTCGTGCAAAACCGAAATCAAAACTGAAAACCCGCCGGCGTGCCAGCTGCCGTTACAAATTTCTTTTTTCTTTTATTGACATGTTTTCTCTTGATTTGTTCTTAAAAACAAAAGAGACAAAAACAAAAATACCTCGTTAAAATTGCGTGTTTTTATGCTGCATTTTGTTTTTGTATGAAACTAATTTAAAAAGCCTGCATATTGGAAAGCATTAGAAAATAAAACTTTGTGAAAGAAGGTTACTACCGAAAACCGGACGATAAATTTACTCAAGTGAATTGTAAGTTTTTTTGAATAATTTTAGTGCGTAATTGTACATTAAGTTTTTTCTATAATTTTTAGTCCTCTTAAAGAAAATGTGTGACAATAATAAAAAACAAAAAATAAGTGCAATTTCGCTAGAAACCAAAATTATAATTCTCGATTGCTTGGCGAAAGGAGAAAGATCAACAGCAATAGGTAAACGTTATAATTTAGGCGAATCTACTATAAGAGCAATAAAAAAAATGAAGCGGCAATAAGAAGATCAGTCAGATCTGGTACAAATTTGAGTTCTAAAATTTCATCATATTCAAGAGGCACTTTAATAGAAAAAACAGAAAAGGCTCTCGTAATTTGGATTGAAGATTTAACTCAAAAAAGAATTCCGTTAGTTGGACATTTAATCAAGATGAAAGCCCTTAAATTTTACAAGGAGTTAAAAGAATCAGAGCCATCTACATCTTCACGTGAAAGTAATCCACAATTCTCTGCCAGCACAGGGTGGTTAACTGGTTTTATAAAAAGACATTCTTTTCATAATCTAAAAATAAAAGGTGAGGTGGCTTCTGCAGATGAAGAAGCTGCTAGAAAATATCCTGAAAAGTTGGCTAAAATTATTAAAGATGGAGGATATTGTGCCCATCAAATCTTCAATGCTGATGAAACAGGATTGTTTTGGAAAAAAATGCCAACCCGTACTTACATTGCAAAGTCCGAAAAAAATGCCAGTGGTTTTAAAGCTGCTAAAGATCGAGTTACTTTATTGCTGTGCAGCAATGCATCTGGCGATCGAATGTTAAAACCGCTGCTTGTAAATCGATCTTTAAAACCACGTGCATTAAAAGGAAAAGACTTAAATACACTGCCCGTACATAGGATGGCAAACAAGAAGGCCTGGGTAACAACGGCTATTTTCACTGAATGGTTCAATAAATGCTTCGTACCCGAAGTAGAAAATTATATGAAAGAGATGGGTCTCGAATTTAAGATCTTATTAATTCTTGACAATGCACCAGGTCATCCAAACTTAGAACATCCAAATATAAAGGTAGTTTTTTTCCCTCCAAACACAACGAGCCTAATTCAACCATTAGATCAGGGAATTATTTCAACATTTAAAAAATATTATGTAAAATTCACTTTCCAATTCATTTTCCATAAACTGGAATCCGATACAATAACAGTTACTGAAGTTTGGAAACAATTTAATATCTTGAACTGTGTAGATCATGTTGCGTTAGCAATTGCCGAGATAAAATCACAAACTTTAAATGCATGTTGGAAAGCTGCTTGGCCTGAATGCGTATCAAAGAGAAATGAATCAAATAGAACAACAATCGTAACATCAGATATTATTTCAATTGCTAAGGAAATAGGTGGGGAAGGTTTTGATGATTTTGGCGAGCATGATATAGAAGAATTGCTTGTGGACGAAGCCCTAAATGATGATGATATTTTGGAAAGTATGGTAGATACTACTAAAGATTTCGAAACAGTAGATAGCGAACTGGAAGATGTTACTCCACTGGACAAAAAATTACTTCGGGAAGGCCTTCAACTTTCCGGTAAATTGGAAATTTTTTTAATTCAAAATTATAATGATGTAGAACGCGCCTTAAAATTCCAACGTGATCTGAAATTTTGTATGTCTGGCTACAGAGAACTCTACAAAGAACTAGTCAAGCCATCACAGCGTTTGATTACTGACTACCTTGTCAAAGAAAAAAAAATCACTGAAGTTCCTAAAGAAGCATTACCATGTAGATCTGATGACGTAATTTTATCTTCAAGTGATGAAAGTAATCTTGCACCAATCCACAAACGGGTTCGCACATTATCAGACAGCGAATAATGATGAAAACATTCTTAATATGATTTTAAATAAAGTTTTGTTTATGTTTTTTTTTTTTTTACATATTAAGTTTTGTTTTTGTTATTAACACACATATGTGCCATTTATTAAAATATGATGAGAAAAAAATTAAATCTTATTATTAATAAATATTTTTTTATGCGATTTCTGGTGCATTTTAAAACATTATTTAGGTTTTATGCGATTTTTTTAATAAATGGAACGTATCCATCATTTTACATATAAATGTATGTCTTTTTTTGTGCGATTTTTTTTATGCGGATTCCCCTGGAACGCATCTACCGCATAAAAAAAGAACCAAGTGTACTTCCAATCCCTGAAGTTGCTCTGTGTCAGCCTACCTGCAGCTGTGAGTGTAGCCAGAGCCCAGGTCGCCAGCAGGACTCGTGCCAAGATCCTTCCCTCGTCTGGAGGCATCCTGCGACACATCACCAGCTGAGGTCGTCTTCTGTCACATTCTTCCTGACAACTTCAGCCAAACATCCACCTTGAATCTGAAGTTATCTCAAAGTCTGTTCAATTTGTATGGAATAATTCCACCAGTGAGTGCACACGTAATCAACCAGGACGACTGTTGTATGTACATTCTACAAACCAATAAACCGCCATCTATATATAACGAATGAAGACATTAAGACGCGAATGTTTCTTTTCACAAATACATCAAAATTCTACTATCTTTACTGCGATGAAAATTTATAGGAGGGCTTGCCTCATCAGTGGTGAACCCTCCCAGCGGTTTCACCAATTTAATCCACCAGACCGCTTCTTTAGAGCTCTAATACTGTATTGGATCATTCTGCTTTTTATATGCTGCACTGAAGGGTGGAATCTTAGAAATAGTATTTATGCAATGGACATAAGCTTTTAGGACAGTAGAATTACATTTAAATATTTGCAACGAACAATGCTCTTCCGTAAACAATAAGGACAAGTTAGGCATACATTAATACACAGCAATAACGCGCCATCTATATATAAAGAATAAAGACGCGAATGTTTCTTTTCACAAATAAATCAAACTTCTACTGTCCTTACTACACTGTGGTGTAGCTAGAGGTCTCACCACATCTATGAACAACGGCACTATACCATGTACCACTGCTCCCTGGTGGTAGAAGGTAGTATAAATCATTTTATCCGCGATCGAACGGCTCACTGTACGTATTACACAGGCGTACAGACCTCGGGATAGGTAGCCCATTATCCGGTGGTATACGTATTACACAGGCGTACAGACCTCGGGATAGGTAGCCCACTATCCAGTTGTGTACGTATTACACAGGCGTACAGACCTCGGGATAGGTAGCCCATTATCCGGTGGTATACGTATTACATCCCAAACACGAGATTCGACGCCAGCCATCTGTGTCTTGAGCTCGATGAACCATCTCAGCGACCTTGTCTACTTCAGCGTGTGGCCAGTATTCCATTTTACTCTTATGGGCCTGGTCCCATAGTGCCGCAGTCTACCCGAATCACATAGCTTTGCTTCATGTTGTTGGTTTGACATTCATACAATGGGTGTTCATGGGAAAAGGAATTATATGGTGAGATCCACAGACCTGCTGGGACTTAGCTGGGGTGACCGTAGAATGAAGGACTCCTCAAATTTAGAAGCAGTTCACAGGATCTTCCAAGAACAATAAAAATGGCCGTTTTCTTTCTAATGATGGTTTGAATTAATGAAAGTCTAAGCAGCACTTTCTCAATTTTCTTTACCCAAAAGAACTTCGTTAAGATAAATTTGCTTATGAGGGTCGAATAGCGATTTTTCTATATGCATAAATAACATATATTGAAAAAAAAATACAAAAGGTTTATACAATGAGTACGATAAAACCTGTTTAAACATGAATCTGTAGTATGCGCCTATAACCACGTTTTCCTGTCTGTTATGAAAATTCGAAACTATTATAGACGCGTATGATTCTTTTTAAAAATTAAACAATTTCTAATGCCCTTACTGCAATGGAAAAATTAATAGGAGGGCCTGGCTCATCATTGGTGAACCTTCGCAGCCGTTTCGACAGTTTAATTTAATGTTAATAACAGATGGCGAGCTAATGCATCATAATATACTTAGTATCTGTACTTAACTAATGCATCATAATATACTTAGTATCTGTACTTAACTATGTTAAACCTGTGCTTCAAGCCATTTTCTCTGTTCCTTGAGTGTCCATTTAAAACAGGCTTATTTTTACAGTAGTTGCAATGATTGCTCAGGATAAATGTCCTTCTTTCAGTAGTGAATCATTATTGGCATTTTTTATTTGCAAAACGATCAAGCAGACCCAACCAAGCGACAGTAAATCCGAGTTATGACCTAATTTAAAAAAATAGATGCATTTATCAATAGAGTTGCGCAGCAAAAAATGAAAGTTTTGCCGAGAAGAAATTTATAAAATGTGTTCTTATCCCATTTTATTGCGTCACGGGAAATTTCCAAACAATTTAGAAAGTTCTAGAAATGTTTTCTTTATGTATTCATCGATTGTAGAAATAAATTTATTCTTCAAAGTTTATATGTGTTTGGTAGTTTTACACAGCCCTGTGCTCTGGGAATTTAAACATCACAATTGGATAAAAATAATGTACAGTAAAACCTCCATGAGAGGTAACTCGCGCTAGAGGACACCTCTCTATAAAGGACAGTTTTCATTTGTAAAATTACCATTTTTACTACTTTGCAACTCTCCTGTAAGAGGACACCTCTCTATAAAGGACAGTTTTCATTTGTAAAATTACCATTTTTACTACTTTGCAACTCTCCTGTAAGAGGACACCTCTCTATAAAGGACAGTTTTCATTTGAAAAAATACCATTTTTACAATTTAGCAACTCTCCGGTAAGAGGACACCTCTCCCTTAAGGACAATTTGGCTCTGCAATTAGGCGTCCTTTACAGAGAGATTTTACTGTATATAATTTGAATATTTAATTATATAGAAGTGACATAAGGTATATTATTTTGTTTATTACAGTAGAACCTCCATGAGAGGACACTCGCGCTAGAGGACGCCTCTCTATAAAGGACAGTTTTCGTTGTCAAAATTACTATTTTTTACAATTTAGCAACTCTCCAGTAAGAGGACACTTCTCCCTAAAGGACACTTTGGTTCTGCAATTAGGTGTTGTCCTTTACATGGAGGTAGTTCTACTGTATTTAAAAATAAATTTATAAACGTAAGTGGTATTCATAAATAAAACGGGATTTTCCAGAATGATCAATATACTCCATTGCATACTCTTAATAACATAAGGTTGTCCCAAAAGTTCGGGTTTTTCTTAAAACGTTGTTTTTTTATTACTTGGCGAATAATATTATTACGGCGAATATATAATAATACATAATACAATTATTTTATACATAATATAAAGACATTATAGATAACATTATAAAATAAATAAAGCTCCCAGGGCTAAGTTTCTTTTTAAACTTTTTATTTCCAAGCTTTCGGACTTGTACGTGCTGGTTGAATGATATCTCGAGATTTCAAATTATACTGTAACATGGATGACAAGATAACAGAGTAAAGTTGGGGAAAGAGGGGTGGAGTCTAGCGATCCCCGCTGCCATGTGGCAGGAGCCAAAAACAGCATTCCTGTGTGGGGGAGGACAGAGTCTGGTGACATCTGTGGCGAGGAGAAGACGTGGCGACTTGCCTCTGGGCGTGTGGATGATCCTACAAGGCGGTGCCAGGAGAGACTGACATCGGAGCGACCTACAAGGCGGTGTGGGCCAGGCTGCATGTGTATAGTGTGGAGCGGAACGCTTCACAAGAGGACATCTACGGCGCCAAATATTCTTCTGACGGGGAGGTTGAAGGCAAGTCCCACTGTTGTATTCCTTCTGTTATGTGAGACATAATAAAGCGCTAACTTTAGCTGCAATCCCTTCGAACTCACATGTGTATCTTTGTGGCATACTGAGTAGACAAAGTACACGAATAGCGTCTGGGTACGACGTAACAATACACAACGGCGAATAATATTGATATTTCAATTTTTTAAAAGTGTTTACTAACTTTGGGGACAACTTGTAGTTTGTGACTAGGGTAGAAGTGCCGTATTGTATTTCCTAACAAATTTCGCCATACATAAAGGAAACATTGGCGGCTGGTGTTGAAACCTAATTCTCTGCTTGAATGGTTCAGTTAATTAACGGCAACTTCTCGTCTGTTTATATATAGATTTAGTCGTAGGTATGTTTAATTACACTTTGTTTTAATTGGGTTTACACTGGTGGCCACAAGGTTTAGTGAATGGACACAAATATCTTATAAAAATTGTGAAATTTGGTACACAAGAGCTCAATAATCTCGGTACTATATATCTTTGGGCAGTCAATATGCCTCCCTCAAACACATAGAAAGTTATTTTACAAACGAACACAGCACAGACCATGTAACGCATGTAGTTAGGTATCTAGTTACGCATGTAGTTATTATATTCAGTCATATTGAAATATACTTATCGTAAAGATAGAGGCTGCCTGGCCGGTGGCATTCATAGCTCTTCAAATTAAAGATACTTCGGCCAGTAAATCTTTTTTATTATCTCGACAAAAATCTTTTGTCCTCGTCAGGAGCGAACAAAATTTAAACCATTTGGCAAAGCGTTTAAAATGTTATATATATTTATTATAATTTATTTAAAAGTTCATAGTCTTTTGTGAGTTAAATATTTGTTTTTTTTTTTTTTTGACTCGTGCTTTAGATGTTGTACAAAATTTGAAATATCACATGAGAACGCCCTTGTAGCCTTAGAATAATTTTTAACACTTTTTTCCAAATGTTTTAATTCTTGTTCGCTCCTGACGAGGACAGATTTTTGTCGAAACGTCGAGACAATAAAAATATTTACTGACCGAAGTATCTTTAATTTATAGAGCGATATATTTAGTTCCGCATTGTTACATTTAAGGAAGAAAGTTTTAATCATTTAACTGTTATACACACCTATAGAATAGGAGGTCGGGCACTATAATGATCCCACAATTGATATTATCGAACACTTTTCATCGTTGTTTATTTTAGGAATCCAAACTATAGCGCTCTTTCTCCCTATACCAAAAACAAAATGTCTTTTTAATTTTTTTTCGGTCTCGGGCTATTAGGTCCATAAATCACTGGCTATGTGGCATCGAATGGGTGTTTGACAGCCAACCTATCCATCATACTGTGTCCTCTACATTGCTGAGGTGTCTTCACCAATTGTAGGTCTTCCACGGCATTAGAACAGTCAATCTCTACTATACTGTGTCCTCTACATTCCTGAGGTGTCTTCACCAATTGTAGGTCTTCCACGGCATTAGAACAGTCAATCTCTACTAAACTGTGTCCTCTACATTCCTAAGGTGTCTTCACCAATTGTAGGTCTTCCGCGGCATTAGAACAGTCAATCTCTACTATACTGCGTCCTCTACATTCCTAAGGTGTCTTCACCAATTGTAGGTCTTCCACGGCATTAGAACAGTCAATCTCTACTATACTGTGTCCTCTACATACCTGAGGTGTCTTCACCAATTGTAGGTCTTCCACGGCATTAGAACAGTCAATCTCTACTATACTGCGTCCTCTACATTCCTAAGGTGTCTTCACCAATTGTAGGTCTTCCACGGCATTAGAACAGTCAATCTCTACTATACTGCGTCCTCTACATTCCTAAGGTGTCTTCACCAATTGTAGGTCTTCCACGGCATTAGAACAGTCAATCTCTACTATACTGCGTCCTCTACATTCCTAAGGTGTCTTTACCAATTGTAGGTCTTCCACGGCATTAGAACAGTCAATCTCTACTATAATGTGTCCTCTACATTCCTGAGGTGTCTTCACCAATTGTAGGTCTTCCACGGCATTAGAACAGTCAATATCTACTATACTGTGTCCTCTACATACCTGAGGTGTCTTCACCAATTGTAGGTCTTCCACGGCATTAGAACAGTCAATCTCTACTATACTGTGTCCTCTACATTCCTGAGGTGTCTTCACCAATTGTAGGTCTTCCACGGCATTAGAACAGTCAATCTCTACTATACTGCGTCCTCTACATTCCTAAGGTGTCTTCTCCAATTGTAGGTCTTCCACGGCATTAGTGGTCAGGATATGCCTAATTTATTTTATATTTCATTATATGAATCGGTTAACTACTAAAGAGAGATGTGTGTTATGTGGTATTGTATATTTATCTAAATACCCCACTACCAATCACCAGCTATATAGCAAACAGAACAGTTAAATAGTATGGTCACAATAACCATACACCAGACACGACCAGTCCTCTTGTTATACTTTCTTCGTTTTATTTATTTATTTTTCTTGTTTTCATTTTTTTCTTCAAGCCAACAATGATATAAGCTTCATATAGACGTTAAACATTATATAATTATTTACATAAAATGATAATAAAGATGCCAAAGAGAATGTATACAGAGTTATACACATTAAAAATAAAAGAGGCATATCCTGACCGTGCTCACATGAGCATTTCTAGATGGCAGAGTGCCATCTAGTGGAACAAAAATAAACTAAACGTTTATTTA
>CP092868.1:104500002-104576442 GCA_030710605.1 Cordylochernes scorpioides | reverse complement strand
ACATCGGCCAGGGAACAAAGGGAAACGTGATGACAGCAGCAGTTTTCTATCTCCCTGCAGGTCTAAGCTGGATGATTTAGTGTGAAGTCTAATAATTCCCAAACAAGCTACTCTGGTCTTTACGGTACACTCGAATGTCAGCATGATCCACAAGACAGCAGTACTCCAATATCCAGAATGGCTGAGAATATTGACACCCAGTACCTGTGGTGGAGGCTGCTAGGAGACGGAATGCCCTTGGGGGTGTGGGGGACACGGTGGTGGTGGTTGACGTGGGGAGCAGCGTGGAGTCCGTCATGTTCTGTACAGCTGTTACACACACTCCCAGTCATGTTCTGTACATCTGTTACACACACTCCCAGTCATGTTCTGTACAGCTGTTACACACACTCCCAGTCATGTTCTGTACAGCTGTTACACACACACTCCCAGTCATGTTCTGTACAGCTGTTACACACACACTCCCAGTCATGTTCTGTACAGCTGTTACACACACACTCCCAGTCATGTTCTGTACAGCTGTTACACACACACTCCCAGTCATGTTTTGTACAGCTGTTACACACACACTCCCAGTCATGTTCTGTACAGCTGTTACACACACTCCCAGTCATGTTCTGTACAGCTGTTACACACACACTCCCAGTCATGTTCTGTACAGCTGTCACACACACTCCCAGTCATGTTCTGTACAGCTGTTACACACACTCCCAGTCATGTTCTGTACAGCTGTTACACACACTCCCAGTCATGTTCTGTACAGCTGTTACACACACTCCCAGTCATGTTCTGTACAGCTGTTACACACACACTCCCAGTCATGTTCTGTACAGCTGTTACACACACACTCCCAGTCATGTTCTGTACAGCTGTTACACACACTCCCAGTCATGTTCTGTACAGCTGTTACACACACACTCCCAGTCATGTTCTGTACAGCTGTTACACACACTCCCAGTCATGTTCTGTACAGCTGTTACACACACACTCCCAGTCATGTTCTGTACAGCTGTTACACACACACTCCCAGTCATGTTCTGTACAGCTGTCACACACACTCCCAGTCATGTTCTGTACAGCTGTTACACACACTCCCAGTCATGTTCTGTACAGCTGTTACACACACTCCCAGTCATGTTCTGTACAGCTGTTACACACACTCCCAGTCATGTTCTGTACAGCTGTTACACACACACTCCCAGTCATGTTCTGTACAGCTGTTACACACACACTCCCAGTCATGTTCTGTACATCTGTTACACACACTCCCAGTCATGTTCTGTACAGCTGTTACACACACACTCCCAGTCATGTTCTGTACAGCTGTTACACACACTCCCAGTCATGTTCTGTACAGCTGTTACACACACACTCCCAGTCATGTTCTGTACAGCTGTTACACACACACTCCCAGTCATGTTCTGTACAGCTGTTACACACACACTCCCAGTCATGTTCTGTACAGCTGTTACACACACACTCCCAGTCATGTTCTGTACAGCTGTTACACACACACTCCCAGTCATGTTCTGTACAGCTGTTACACACACACTCCCAGTCATGTTCTGTACAGCTGTTACACACACTCCCAGTCATGTTCTGTACAGCTGTTACACACACACTCCCAGTCATGTTCTGTACAGCTGTTACACACACACTCCCAGTCATGTTCTGTACAGCTGTTACACACGTACTCCCAGTCATGTTCTGTACAGCTGTTACACACACTCCCAGTCATGTTCTGTACAGCTGTTACACACACTCCCAGTCATGTTCTGTACAGCTGTTACACACACACTCCCAGTCATGTTCTGTACAGCTGTTACACACACACTCCCAGTCATGTTCTGTACAGCTGTTACACACACTCCCAGTCATGTTCTGTACAGCTGTTACACACACACTCCCAGTCATGTTCTGTACAGCTGTTACACACACACTCCCAGTCATGTTCTGTACAGCTGTTACACACACACTCCCAGTCATGTTCTGTACAGCTGTTACACACACACACTCCCAGTCATGTTCTGTACAGCTGTTGCACACACACTCCCAGTCATGTTCTGTACAGCTGTTACACACACACACTCCCAGTCATGTTCTATACAGCTGCTACACACACTCCCAGTCATGTTCTGTACAGCTGTTACACACACACTCCCAGTCATGTTCTGTACAGCTGTTACACACACTCCCAGTCATGTTCTGTACAGCTGTTACACACACTCCCAGTCATGTTCTGTACAGCTGTTACACACACACACTCCCAGTCATGTTCTGTACAGCTGTTACACACACACACTCCCAGTCATGTTCTGTACAGCTGTTACACACACTCCCAGTCATGTTCTGTACAGCTGTTACACACACTCCCAGTCATGTTCTGTACAGCTGTTACACACACTCCCAGTCATGTTCTATACAGCTGTTACACACACTCCCAGTCATGTTCTGTACAGCTGTTACACACACTCCCAGTTATGTTCTGTACAGCTGTTACACACACTCCCAGTCATGTTCTGTACAGCTGTTACACACACTCCCAGTCATGTTCTGTACAGCTGTTACACACACTCCCAGTCATGTTCTGTACAGCTGTTACACACACTCCCAGTCATCATGTTCTATACAGCTGCTACACACACTCCCAGTCATGTTCTGTACAACTGTTACACACACTCCCAGTCATGTTCTGTACAGCTGTTACACACACTCCCAGTCATGTTCTGTACAGCTGTTACACACACACGTCCAGTCATGTTCACTTCGGGGGTTTAGAACCATCTTTTATTAGGAAAATTCGCATACCTTGTCACCCCCTTCTGGCTAGATTATAGGCACACACACACAAAAATCTAAATATCACAGTTTCAATCTTCAGAAATATAAATGATCGAAATCGGCTTTTATATAATATATACATAAAACAGTAGAACTTATTTCCATAGAACACATCTTGAAGAACACTTTATAGAAGTGTCTTCTTACGGAAAAGCAGATGATTGTTAAAAATAATTTAAAATACAAATTTTAGAGTGTGTTCAGTATTTCACTTTAAATAGGGCTTTGGCAGAGTATAAATCATAAAAGGCCAAATATGGCCAGAAATTCTTCGATTCTCTAACCTTAATTAGATCTTTTTTTCCGCGCTGGACTCTTGAATAATAAAAAAAAAAAGAGTACAAATGTGATAAGGGATGAGTGCATAAATAAAATATAGAAATAAAAAAAGGAAATCTTATTATCGTGCAACTGAAAGAGATGCCTTTTTTCTTTCTTGAATAAGAGTGGAGTATATAAGCAGACTTACGGCATTCATATCTCGGGCAGCAGAAGCCAGAGATCGGGGTCTCCCTGCAATGAGAGATGGGCGGCGGACAGCTCTGCTGGAGACAGATTATATCGCCGCGGAAACAGAAGCAGAACTCGCACGCGTTATCGCGTGGAATCTGCTCGGCGCTCTGGTAGACGCGGCCCTCGAAGTAGCACACTGCACGGACGTGTTACAGGATTACAGGGCAACACGGCAGTCGTGTAACTTACCTCCCTCGTCGAGGAATGAGGGCGGACTGGTGGGGCGGGTTGGCACTGGACACAGCAGGCCAGCTCTAGCGTTGTAGTTGTTTACATTTGTTCCCAGAAATATCGAGACAAAGTAGTTTATGTCCGTTTCCTGAAGCACCGATCTTGGCTAGCCTATGACACACGTAGAGAACGAGGCAAAGTATTTCTGTCCGTTTCCTGATTATCCTATGGCACACGTAGAGAACGAGACAAAGGATTTTCTGTCCGTTCCCTGAAGCATCGATCGTGGCTAGCCTATGGCACACGTAGAGAACGAGGCAAAGTATTTCTGTCCGTTCCCTGAAGCACCGATCTTGGCTAGCCTATGGCACACGTAGAGAACGAGACAAAGTATTTCTGTCCGTTTCCCAAAGCATCGATCTTGGCTAGCCTATGGCACACGTAGAGAACGAGACAAAGTATTTCTGTCCGTTTCCTGATTATCCTATGGCACACGTAGAGAACGAGACAAAGGATTATCTGTCCCTTTCCTGAAGCATCGATCCTGATTAGCCCATGGCACACGTAGAGAACTAGACAAAGTATTTTCTGTCCGTTTCCCAAAGCATCGATCTTGGCTAGCCTATGGCACACGTAGAGAACGAGACAAAGTATTTTCTGTCCGTGTGTCGTTCTAAACTGATTTAAACAAAGCAATTTTCGAATTTACCACCAATTTCCCTGTCTACATTCCTTGTTTCTACAATATGAATGTAGAAAGATAGAGAGACGAACCTGGGGTTGGACTAGATGTGGTTTTGGTAGACATCAGAGTGGTCAGTTTCTCCAGATCTTCTGTGAACCACACCACATGTCAGCGGTTAACAATTATATATGAATACCAACACAATATATTTTAATGCATTAGCGCGCCATCTGTTATGAAAATTCGAAACTATTATAGACGCGTATGATTCTTTTAAAAATAAAACTATTTCTACTGCACTTAAACTACTCCCATTAATTTTTCCATTGCAGTAAGGGCAGTAGAAATAGTTTTTTTTTAAAGAATCATACGCGTCTATAATAGTTTCGAATTTACACAATATATTTACATTTTATTTATTTATTTATTTCAATTTAAAGTGCCATGTCCCCCTAGGGACACTTGCGCTGTCATACATGTATGCCATTTGTCTATACCAGGGGTACTGCGGCTCTTTGGATGTGAAGCTCTTTATATAGTTCCATATGTAAATATTATTTATGTGAGTACTATTTATTGTTGGCAAGGAATTTTTTAAATTGTAATTTTTTACTCTTCCGACTCAAAAGTTTACCGATTCCTGGTGTAGAACAAATTACTGAAAATTCGTTGAACGATCGCACTCGAAATATGATTTCTTATAGCGTAATTGTTCCGTGAACTTTGCGCGAATATACTTTTATATGTGACGTACCTTCGGATAGGGTGGTGGTGGTGGTGGAAGTCTCCCAGCCCGCTGTGGTGAGGTTGTGGGGACCCTCCAGCAGCACTGTGGTGGTGTTCGGCGACACCTTCAGCTCCGTTATCAGGTCGACGAGCTGAGTGGAGGAAGCGATGGCTTGGTGGATGGTCGTTGTCTCCGGTACTGACGTCGTCGAGGCCTCGTCTCCAGCTGTTGTTCTACTCAGAACCGTACTTAGAGATTCTACTTCTTCTGTTGTAGATTCCTCAGGTATCTCAGTACTAGCATCCACCTTTTCTTCTTGTACGGTAGTTGCGTGTGTAGTTACCTCAGCTTGTACGGTAGTTACGTGTGTTGTTACCTCAGCTTGTACGGTAGTTACGTGTGTTGCTACCTCAGCTTGTACGACTGTTGTTTCTTTAGAGTCATATTCCTCGGAACTGCTCTCAGAACTTGTCTCTTCGCTGCCGGTGGTGGATTCAACAGACGACTGCTCGGTCGAGGTTAGCTGTTTCTCCTCGACACCTGAACTCGTGGTGGAGGTTGGATGGAAAACTTCATCGCTAGTCGTCGATTCAGGTCTTGAAGTTTCTTCCTCCTCGATTATTTTGTGCTCTTCGGTCGAAGAAAATATTTCTTTGCTTTCCGTTGTGGATTCTGTGGTTGCCATCGATTTTTCTGGGTCGTCAGAAAGCACAGATTCTTTCACTGTTGTGCTGATGTCCGATGTCTCAGTTGGGATCTCTGGTTTTTGAGTCGTTATCTGGACTTCTTGTGTCACCAACAGGTCCTTGGGAATCAGTGTACTTTGAGGCAACACCGTAACAGCCAAGTCGATATGTTCCTCTGTCTCGGTGGTTGACTCTACACTTTCTGCATGTTCACTTGTGGTTTCCTCATATACTGGCTTGGTGCTTTCACTAGAAAATTCAATGTCCTCACTTGTAGTCTTGCTGCTTTCGCTTGTAGTTTCTGTACTTTCACCCATCGTTTCGATCTTTTTGCTCGTTGTTTCTTGGATTTCGCTTGTCGTTTCTCTGCCTTCACTTGTTGTTTCTACACCTCCAACTGTTGTCTCAGTACTTTCAGCCATCGTCTCGATATGTATGCTTGTTGTTTCTATGCTTTCTTTGGGCGTTACTGTACTTTCGCTTATTGTTTCTCTGGTTTCGCTTGTTGTTTCTACCGCTTCACTTGTCCTTTCTATACTTTCGCTTGTCGTGCCTGTACTTTCGCTCATCGTTTCTATAGCTTCACTTGTCGTTTCTGCACTTTCGCTTGTTGTTTCTGTACTTTTGCTTGTCCTTTCTACACTTTCGCTTGTTGTTTCTGTACTCTCTCCTAGTGTTTCTATCTTTTCACTTGTCGTTTCTAGACTTTCGCTTGTCGTTTTTATCTCTTCGCTTGTCGTTTCTGCACTTTCGCTTGTTGTTTCTGTACTCTCTTCCAGTGTTTCTATCTTTTCACTTGTCGTTTCTAAACTTTCGCTTGTTGTTACTGTACTTTCCTCCAGTGTTTCTATCTTTTCACTTGTCATTTCTACACTTTCGCTTGTCGTTTTTATCTCTTCGCTTGTTGTTTCTGTACTCTCTTCCAGTGTTTCTATCTTTTCGCTTGTCGTTTTTACACTTTCGCTTGTCGTTTCTATACTTTCGCTTGTCGTGCCTGTACTTTCGCTCATCGTTTCTATAGCTTCACTTGTCGTTTCTGCACTTTCACTTGTTGTTATTGCACTTTCGCCCAGTGTTTCTATCTTTTTGCTTGTCGTTTCTTCACTTTCGCTTGTCGTTTCTAAACTTTCGCTTGTCGTTTCTAAACTTTCGCTTGTTGTTACTGTACTTTCGCCCAGTTTTTCTATCTTTTCGCTTGTCGTTTCAACGCTTTCGCTTGTTGTTTCTATACTTTCGCTTGTTGTTTCTATACTTTCGCTGGTCGCTTCTGTACTTTCCTCCATTGTTTCTGTCTTTTCGCTTGTTGTTTTTACGCTTTCGCTTGTCGTTTCTACCCATTCGCTTGTCGTTTCTGAACTTTCGCCTGTTGTTACTGTACTTTCGCCTAGTTTTTCTATCTTTTCGCTTGTTGTTTCAACGATTTCGCTTGTTGTTTCTATACTTTCGCTTGTCGCTTCTGAACTTGCCTCCATTGTTTCTATCTTTTCGCTTGTCGTTTCTAAACTTTCGCTTGTCGTTTCTAAACTTTCGCTTGTCGTTTCAACGCTTTGGCTTGTTGTTTCTATATCCACACTTTCACTCGCTCGGTCTATACTAGCACTGGTTGTGACTAGGCTTTCACTCGATGTATCGATGCTATCGCTCGTCGTTTCTTCTTCTACAGGTTTTGCTTCCTTGAGAGGAGAGTCAGTATGGGTGACTTCAGTGGCTTCTTTGGTTGTTTTTGGGGCATCCGTCGATGGTGGGGACGTTGTCCATTGTTCTTCTGGACTCGGGGTAGTGGACTCTTTGGCAGCTGGCGTTGGTGTACTAAGTGTAGTTGTAATACTGGTGTATTCTTCATAGCCAGTTGGAATAGATTCACTTGTCGTTTCGTCCATTTCCGACTCTGTAACCATTGTCTCCTCCTTCAGAGAAACGGTGGATGGCTCGACATCATCAACATGAGTGGGCTCTCTGGCTTCATCATGCTGGACAGTTCCTTCTGATTTGATTGTTGTCACCTCCTCCGTAACATCAATCTCGCTAGAGCTACTCGTGGATTGGATCTCTGGGTGACTTGTCGTGCTAGCTGGTAATGTGATCTCTTTTCTTTCGGTGGTACTTTCTAGTGGAGGTTGGGTTTCCTTGTCGCTCAGACCTTTGGTTACCTCGGCCTCGGGTTCCTCGGTGGTTATCGCTGTGGATGTTTGGACAGCTGCACAACAGGGAAGTTATGGAATGGAACAAGAAGGTGTGTGAGGCTACTCACGGCAGCGGTAGAAACTGGGACAACATTGCCCCTGCTCTATCGGGATGGGGAGACAATCCTCCCGAGGCGGCTTGCACACCCGTTCGGCGCACAGCACGCGCTCTGCCAGGCAGTAGCAGTACTTGCACGGGTTGGCATCCGGTACTGGCTCCCCGAACCTGTAGTAGTCGTTGCCTACGGAGCAGCCTGCGCACGAGAGGTCAGATCGAAGCAAAGCAAGGTATTCGTCAGCCTTACTTACCCTTGAACAGTTCAGTGGTGGCCTCGACATCCAGGATGGTCACTGGGACTTCTGTGATGGACTCGGTGGAAAGCGAAGTAGGAACTGTCGGTTTCCCGCCAAACGTGGGGAGTGTTATGTTCTCCATGCCTTCAGGCATTGTCCACTGGTCCTGGCTTGGTAAGGTTTCCATCGTCTCTTTAGCCAAGTACTCGGTCTCCGTTGTGACGAAAAATTCGACTGTCGGTGTGGTTATTTCGGTCTGCGCTGAAGGTGATGTAGTTTCGTGACTAGATAGAGTGGTCGTCTTTTCTGGCTGTACTGAGTGGTCTGTGGCTGTGGACTGGGTTACTTCTCTTGAAACATCTTCCACGGAGATTTGTTCTTCTTCTGTAGTTGACGGAACTGTCTCTGCCCCCATGGATGTTGGGTGAGTTGTGGAATAGTCTGGGACTGTTGTTGAACTACTTGTTGAACTTCCTGGTGTTGAATCTTCAACAACGGTAGCTTCGACAGGTGGACTGGGTGTGGTTTCAGGATGGCCTTCACTAGTAGTGGACATTTCACTGACGTGGGACACCTCCACGGCTTCAGTTGTGGTATAAAGATCTCCAAACGTTGTAGATTCTGAAGGCATCTCTGTAGTCTCATGGCTTATTTCTACCTCCGTAGTTTCTGTAGTCTTGGCAAGTTCGTGAATGGTCTCTGGAGTTGTTCCCAGGATAGTGACCTGATCATCATGAGCTGTGGGTTGAGGGGTCTTCGTGTGTTCTTTGCCGATTATTAAGATGTCATAGTCACCATCGGTGGTGACTGTGGTCAGCTCCGGGCTTGTCGTTGACACTACTGTTGTCACATCGCTGTGAACCTCAGCTTCTGTAGTAGACTGCAGTTCAGTGCTTCTATCTTCTTCTGAGAGCGGTGGATGGCCGGTTGTCACCTCAGGCTGCGGTGCTGTTGTTGTAATATCGGCGAGGTGAGTTCTGCCTTCAGTTACGATATCTTCTTCAATCGTCGGCGTTGTCAACCGAGTTGTTATTGGAGGCTCAATTGTGGCGTTAGTTCCAGGATAGATGATTTCCGTTATGGGCAAAATTTCACTTTCAAATGGCTCCTTCGTAGTGGCTTCATCTCGGGGGATCACTTCAGTGGTGGACCCCAGCGGTGGGGCAGGAGTCAGGGTGGTCTTGGCCTCATCCGGGGTGGGCCGCGCAGGCACGTCCGGCGTTACCGAGGAGGCGGCAGTTGCTCCAGTGAAGGAATCTACAACCACGCGCGGTGACGATAGCAGACAACCAAAGATGTAGGAAAGGTAAGACTGAACGACCTTACGCTATATAACAAGAACTTTTATTGGTTTCTGATTTCAGCTGAATCGTCTGTACTTGAAATTAATTAATTTTTATCGAGTCTTTTAAACATACGCTTATTTTAATCGGTCACTACGTCATGCAAAAGCTCTATTTACAGCAGAGACATTCAAATATTTGAGCGCTGTCCAAAACATCCAACTCTACATACAGACCAGTAACTATGTCGAGCTAACATACAATATCTATACAGTAGATCTCAGATTTAAAACCGAGACAAAAAAAACCTTCTGTCTTAGATTAGCTATTAAATCCGATTCTTGAATAACATCATATTCTCTATCAAACGAAGAATATTTTTATATGGTGTTGGAGCTTGGTTCCTGACAATGTTAGCCAGGACTTCCTTTCGCTCCTTCAGCCTCTAGTCTGGTCTCAGGTGATGACGATATGTGACAGAGCTTATTGATGACTGTACTTTATGAGACCAGACCGGCGGATTGACTACCGAAAATGTTGTCCCTTCGCAAGAATGCGATGTAGCAAGCTGTTTGAATAGAGGAAGGACGTCTCACTCGTTTTAGCTAACTGACTGAATTTATTGAATCTTTCACTCATTTTATATACATATATATTTACATAATTAAAAGAAAGAAAGAAAAATTTACATGATTATAAATCAATGCAGCCTAGCAAGTTATTTACATAACTAGGCGCAAACATATGACACACATATTAAATATAAGATCGGATATATGCATATATTTCGAGAGAGGGAACGAATACTATAGATCTTATACACGTTATTGTTTTCGACACTATTATAGACGCGTATGATTCTTTTAAACATTAAATAATTCTCTACTGCCCTTACTGCAATGAAAAATTAATGGGAGGACCTGGCTCACTAGTGGTGAACCCTCCCAGCGGTTTCACCAGTTTAATCTACCACTGATGATCCAGGCCCTCCCATTAATTTTTCATTGCAGTAAGGACAGTAGAGAATTGTGTAATATTTAAAAGAATCATACACGTCTATAATAGTGTCGAATTCTCATAACAGATGGCGCGCTAATGTATTACAGGATGGTCGGTCCTCTATGATCCGAGATAGCGGTACCTGGGGACATCCTAGGATCTATTGACCACCCAGGGTCCATAAGTCGGTCCTTCTAGCTTAGCGAACCTACAGCTCCCTGGGAGGTAAGGAAGGTGAATTTATATTCCTCATCTTGCAGCCATACCATGGGGGAACTTGGGCAGGAAAATAACTCAGTACCGGACCTAGACAGGGTTTCTTGTCACCTTTCAGGAACTACACACTAGACCATGCACTCTCCTGTACGCGTCCAGTGCCCTTGATCCCTACTTTGATGGAAGAAAATTCTGCCCTTTCCAGTATCGAGTCAGAAAGGTTTTGTAAACCGATGGCCTCAGCAAGTCTGTGTAAAGTTTGCTACGTCCAGCTGGGACTACCGGTGTCTTCACTCACCATCCATTATCTCAATTCCTCTTTTCACCGTTCCACAGGTACTTTCATACAACAGTACCTCCATCCACCGAGCGGCTATTTGGTATTGGCCCTCGCGTCCGCCTTTATTGTCTAGCTCCATGGGGTCGACCAATCAGCCCACAGACGTCTACGAGAATTTCATGGCCAGGTTGCTGTCCTCTCGTTAGGACTTGGTTAAACCTGTCCTACGCTCCAATAGAACTCCTCCCCCTCGTACCCTTAGTTCCCAGTACTCCCTGAATCTGCCGACGAATCAAAGAGTACCTGGAGGACAGCTGAGGTCGGGACAGCAGTCTGTCGAGGAGGCCACGGGCGAGCAGCGCGAGACGTCCAGTCCTGGGGGCGTGCGACACTCCACGCTGTCGCAGTACACGACGCTGTGCAGACACTGGCAGTGCGTGCGACACGGGTCCTCGCTGGGCGTGGCCGCGCCGTGTGGGACAAAGGTACCGTTCAACAGACGGCAAACCCCTGCACACCCCGTGGCGTCAGTCCTGTCTATCCTTGTACACAGAATCTACGAGTAACAGATATTCTCACTTTGAACTAAATGTTTCAACAGTTCCAACAAACACGGCAACGCCAAGAGAATAATACCAATAACGTTCTACTCCGGTGGAACCAAAATAATTTCCTTCATTCAACAAACATCAAAACAACAAATATTTGCTCTATCCAATTTGTACTAGAATTTTGTAAAAATATATTTTTATTTAAAAAAACTAATAAAAAGATATATACTCCCTGATCTTCTTAATAGTTCAAATATATATTATCATGGTTCTGTCTTTAACTTTTTTTCTACTCTAACTTCATTCATTCTTTTTTTTTTTTCTGTACCGCATCTCTCTCTATCTTTGTATTAAACCTGATATAATTTTCATATGAACGATTTAGTAAAGGAGTTTCAATCTCTCTCTATATATATATGTCATAATATATGCTCTTCCAGGAATAATAAAGTAAACCTACAGTCAACGAGAGAGAGAGACGTCGATAGAAGGCAACTAAGTTACGGCCATTTTGAACCACTGGCCACATGCCGGAGGGGGCTTTTCTTGGAACCCTCAGCACTATTTTTGGACAGTTGGGGGGTGGCGTGCGACACAAACGGTCGTTCCGGAGTGACAGCCCCTCGCGCTACCTCTCTCTAGCTGGTTACCTGGGTTATTCCTCTACCAACTCGTCGTGTGATTATTTCTCTTTCCCCACCACATTATTATCACTATATTGTCACATATATATAATGCGTAATTGCCTAGGCCTTCGCGTTTATATATTTTCTATTTGGTTTTAAGTCTCTCTCTCAAAAAACTTTTACAATTTTTTCTTTATACACACACCTATATATATCAATAAAGCACACCTCTCCTCTCACAATAGACCCTAAAACTAAGCGGCATTTAAGAACCGTCTACGTAAGTTTGCCGAGACGGTCAAAAGATGGCGTTTAGTTTTAGCGTCTATTTTGACTAGAGAGGTAACCATTATTCTTATTGGTCAATCTATCTCAACAAAATTTACATCTAAACCTATATATTTTATTGTTTCAAGATAGTTTGTTATAATGACAACATAGTGTTATAACACTTACACACGGGGTCGGTGGTCAAAACCGACAGCTATGATCCGGGACCGAATCCCGCATTGGGCACTTTTTTCTGATAAAATAAATGCTCCAATGGCCCTCGATTCTTGCAAAAAAGTCCAACCCCACCAGCAAGTGCAAGTAACCAAACGGGGCTCTGGCTCACTTGTAAGTGCAAAAATCGAACTGCTTTTCACATGTGTAAACAAGTGGTACACTTACAGTAAAAGCAGTCGCTAACTACCTACCATGATTATCATGGCCTGTACCACATGTACTTGGGATAATAATAATAATAATAATAATAATAATAATAAAATACATACGTATATATATGTGGCAATATGATAATAATGTGGGGAGAGAGAAATAAGGAAACCACAAGTTTGGAAGAGAAATTCCAGGCAACCAGCGAGAGAGAGGGAGCCCGAGGGGATGTCACCGCTGAACGACCGTTCGTGTCGCACACCACCCCCCAACTGTCCAAAAATAGTCCTGAGGTTCTACGAAAATGGGCCCCTTGGAATGTGACTGATATATCAAGTGACCGGCCTTTACATCCTCCTCTCTACGTCTCTCTCTGGTCGACTGTAGATTTACTTTATTATTCCTGGAAGGATAATATTATGACATATGTATATACTTTGATATTAAACTTCGAATATTAAAAAAATTAGTTATATATATAAACTCTGGCCTTTCAAAACTCTCAATATTTACAATGTTTACAAACTTGTCTACTATTGCTATATCCATTTTGCTATGTCCCATGATCGTCATCCAATTTGCCAAGTGATGTAATCCATCCGTCTGCTGCGTAGCCCATATAATCATTGCTGCTGCTAGGTTGTTATTGCTATATTTACCTTATTGCTGTTTTATTATTTAACATTCCTCACCCATTATACAAATCAATACTGCTCACATTGATACTATACGTCGAATTCATCACATCTTTTGACATTGAATGATTTGCGTGTTTCTCTGTTTTTTAGATGTTCTCACATTTCTATCTGATAAAAATATATTTTTGGAATTTTATTTCGGTTTTATCTTTGATTATTGATAAAGTTTATTCACACACTTAATAAAGCTGTCAGAACCACAGATTGTGCATAAGTTAGCGTATCACTGAAAAGACAAATGTGGAATCAGCCGCATTTTAGTCTTCGCCTTCCTCATCCAAATAGACCACGACATTCGGCGATTCTATTAATCTCAGATAATCTCAGGGAATAGTCGAGGTTTTAAAAAGTTGATTTTTGGGGGATATTTTAGGGGTGAATAATCGATTTGTCAACCGATTTTCTCCTGTTCATTGTAAACGGAACTGTCCACTAGTCCTATGTGTAGGTGATAGGTACTGGCAACAAGAACATGGAGCGGAGGACTACCTTCCCCAGGCACCGCTCCC
Organism: Cordylochernes scorpioides; assembly: GCA_030710605.1. Lineage (NCBI taxonomy): Eukaryota > Metazoa > Arthropoda > Arachnida > Pseudoscorpiones > Chernetidae > Cordylochernes > Cordylochernes scorpioides. The sequence continues at coordinate 104,562,523 of CP092868.1, read as the reverse complement.
GGCACCAGCGTCGGTCTGTCCAGCAGCTGCTTCACGACCGGGTCTGCCGAGACGATGGTGGCCGGAGCTGCCGTCGTTGTGGTGGAAGCTGCCGTCGTTGTGGTGGAAGCTGCCGTCGTTGTGGTGGAAGCTGCCGTCGTGGTGGTGGAAGCTGCCCACACACCTCCCGTCAACACCCCGTCCTGCCAGTGGTGGCGGCGACAACTCACGGCAGTCGTAGCGGTCGGGGCAGCAGTGCCCGGGGCGGGGCGGCTCGGCAGGCACGCAGCCGTCGCCCGGCGGTTGGCATTCCTGCACGGCGCAGGCCACCTCGCCGTGCAGACAGTAGCAGTGCTGGCAGTCGCCCTGGGGTACGGGGGCGCCGTCGGGGTACTTCACCCCGTCCACCTCGCACTCTGGTGCCACACGGCCGTTATGTACATATGTGCCATTTTGATACAATTTATGTTCATTCATTAATATCTCTTGTAATGGTTTTGATTAAGAACCTCAGAAAGCTAATATTTTTTGTTTTGTTTTAATGAAATGAAATAAATCGACTCTCAATTGGAACTTTATGTTTTTAAATATACAGAATCCGTATTTAGCGATAGAAGTCAAGGGTTTAGATGACCTCTGATGATTCCATCGAATACAACTATATAATACTTATATACAAGTTATACCAAAACTTGTATTTGTGTAATAAATACTGGACAAAAGTCAACCAAGTTTCAAAGTTAAAGGATGTCAACTTACCGTCATCTTCAAGGAAGGGCGGACGTGTCGTGGCGGGAGCTGGACAGAGTGACAGCTGTCATCGAGGGTATATATTGGCATCAATCATTGTTTACATGATAAATCATCTCTCTCTATAAATTGATTAGTCACTGAATCGACCCCGCACTGCTACCTGTTTTTATAATCATTGTTGTGAATAGATAATTTCCCTTTATCTTTTAAACAAATCTCGGTTTTTATCTTAACATATTCCTCGTTTTGCCACCACAATACGCACAGACAAATGCCATTGGTAACAGAGTACGGACAAATGCCATTGATAACTGTCGCGTAAAATGTGTCTACGCCCAGACGTCCTAAACTTCTTATGGTCCCGGGACCTTTCTCTAATGGCGTCTTTCTACTCCTGACTGAGGTCGTCGATCTAACACCAAAGACAACTCTACAATAACTGGCTCTCACACACTTTATTTAGTATCAAGTATAATATTTATAGTAAGACATATTTACATATATATTGGTTAAACATAGAAATAAATTTACATAACTCTGATTTCTATATTAAAACATATTTACATAACTGTTTTCCGACAATAAAGGATTACGGGCAGATACCATTGATAACAGAGAGATATTGAAGATATTGAAGAAACCGAGAGACATCATTAATGGCTGTTATAATGATATCATTGTTAACAGAGAAGGGTGAGATATATTTGATTGGTGAACACATGTCATTGACAACCTGCTAGATACAGAAGACAGATTATAGTATTAAAAAAAAAACGCAGCTGTATTTCAAGGATCTCCTACTTTATAGGAAGTAAGCAGCCATAATAGCAGAGGATACTGGGCTGAAACAGACAGTTTGTCTCCCCTTGTCAAGTATAGAATGTCCCAACTTCTCTAAATATATCTGCGCGTCATCTTTTAATTGACACGAAGAATTTTCAGCATTACATTTCAATTTATTTATAAAACAGTATACAGTTAAACCTGTCTATAGCGCCCCCTCTTGAGACTAACTAAAACAGGGTGCTAAAGAGAGGGGGTGCTATAGACAGGTCACTTTTAATGTAAATCGCATCGTACTACGTATTTAAAATCGGGCCCTATAGAGAGGAAGGCGCTATTTAGAGGGGACGCTATAGACAGGTTTAACTGTACATAGTTCTTGCCGCAGTTAGAAAATATATCGGAAAGACCCGGCTAATCAGAGGTGGATGCTTCCACTGATTGTTCAATCTACGAGGCCGCTCTTCTATTCCATGCGATGTAGCTGTTGAAAAATTCAGAGGAATTCGTGGTAAAGTTTCTAAATATATTCTCTCTAAATATTTCATCTTGGTGAAAAAATATTTTGATCTAATATATGCCTTTTTAGTTAAAGATCTATTTATGGAGGCCAGACCGTGGAGAATTGGTGTGGAGACGCTTAAGGTGTTTTCTACGTGATTTTTCCGTGTCTGGGGATCTCTTCGCATCTCTGTGTGACCCCAGTCCGATCCCTACCAACGCTAGAATAAAGATAAGTACTGTTTTTATTTTACAAATCGTGAGTTTTTATTTACTTCCTTTTTGTAGTTGGTGTTGTACTCTTGAGTGTACGCTTTTCTGTGTATTAAGTTACTCTTACTTTAGTACATTGTATTTTTGTGTGATAACGCGTAACTATTGAGTAATACCTTTTCACATACAAAAATGAATCACAAATAGACCCGTTAGACATAAACTAGAACACGGTAGAACCTCCATGAGAGGACATCTGCAATAGATGACACCTCTCTACAAAGGACAGTTTTCATTTGTAAAATTATCATTTTTACTAGTTAGCAACTCTCCGGTAAGAGGAAACCTCTTTCTAAAGGACACTTTGGCTCTGAAACTAGGTGTCCTTTACAGGGAGGTTCTACTGTAATAGGTATTGAATAGATGTTAAGCCTATCTGATATCTAAGTAAAACGTTTATGGAGATGAGTATCTTTTATTCTGGTCTTCTCAAGCTTTCGAGCTTGTCCGCCCTTCTACAGGAGAAACATATACAATGTAACGAGAAAATATAACGCCGCTTGATGCTAAAACTATTATGATTCTCGAAGCTCGAAAGCTTGAGAAGACCAGAATAAAAGATACTCATCTCCATAAACGTTTTACTTAGATATCAGATATCTAAAGGAGATTTAAATTTATTCATGTTAAGCCTATATTTCTTTCCACAAGGGGATAAGAACAACAACAAGAAAATAAAACCTAATCCAAATAAATTAATAGTGTGTGACTTTACTGTAAACGCTGTTACCGAAACGTCACACACTAATAATTTATTTGGATTTGGTCTCAGTTTCTTGAATCTATAATCCAAATTGTGTTTTATCAACAAAAACAACTCTTCAACAGCTCTTCAATTAGATGTCCTTTACAGGGAGGTTCTACAGTATATCAAGGCGTTGTCTACAGAATAAATGGACCATAACCCAGATTCCTGGAGCCAACTACCCGGTACCAATGTAGTAGAACAAAGTTTGACGTAGTGTGACCTACCGCACTGGTAGCGGGTGGGGCAGCACGTGTGCTCGTGGTAGACAGGCGTGCAGCCAGGGATGTGCAGTTCACACTCCAGGAGCACGCACGCCGTGGAGTTACGGATGCAGTAGCACACCTCGCAGGGATTGAGCGGGTCAGCAGGGAGCTGGACCCCCTCGCCGTAGTGGACTCCGCCCAGGTAGCATCCTGAACCAAATGTACAACTTTGGGAACAACATTTTTATATACATATTTTTATATAATTAAAATATATTTATGCATCTCTCTCTCTCCAAGAAGACCCTCTCCTGGTCTGGAGGAAGACCCTATCAAGATGGTGGAGCCTTTCTCACTCATAAATCATAGTAAATATTCCAATTATTTTTCATTTGTTTAAAATGTATAATTGACTATATGCCAATAAAAGTTTTTAAATGTCAGCATGGCTGTTTGGCCTCCATTCCGAGTCAATAACAAGTGTGGCGAAGCCTACCATCTACAAGTACCATCTTGGTCTTGAGGTGGGTAACACCAGCCATCACATCGATCTGCCCACTCTGTGGGAAAGAACTCTGGCAGTCCATTGGTGGCGGAGTCTTTCCCGCGGTGAACGCCACCAATGAAGACCTTGTATATATTTTATATATAGTTATATTTATCAATTATTTTATATATTTACATATATTTATTTATATATCTATCATTTTAATCTTATTTATTCAATTCTGTATATTTAACTTTATATACCTATATACGAATGATATGATAAAGAAGTTTGAATCTCAATCTCTATTTTTTTATTGTATTGAGGAGAAATTATGATAGAAGGGCATGAAGTGGCGAACCCTCCCCCCACAGTGATTTCGAAAATTTAATCTTTGGAACGTTCCACTTTTCTATTAGGCTGATTCACTTATGCTTTCTGCTAGATACAATACAGAGTGAGATTATGCATAGAAACTATATCCATAAGTTTCTAGGACTGCAGAAATATATTAATGTATTTATAAGTGAATGTATCGTAATTTCTTCTTATCGCAGTGTAAGGGCTGTAGAAATAAATTACATCTACATCTCGTATATAACAGAAATTTTGTCATTTCTCTCAGAGCATAAAACACACTTTTGTCGCAGTCATGATGCTCTCGCTGCTTGTTTAACTTGAATCTAGCCCCGCGAACTTTTCCTCTGTTTCTAGACTTGGTAACGTGGTTCATAAAGAAAATAACTTCATACCCAAGAGTTCCACCGCGAGAAAAACATAAATAAGGTATATCTTACGGAATGGTAAGGTCGAAGAAAGATTTAAATTACACTTCAGACTGAAGTGAACAAGAGAGAGTGAATAATTGGAAAGTTATATTAAAAGCAGGAAGATAGTGCTGAATGATTTAAAGATGCAGTGAACAAATGGAAGATGGAGTGGAAAAAATAGAAATTTATATTAAACATTTAGAAGACATTGAACAAATTGAATCAGGTGTTGAAAATTTTGAAGACAGAATTGAACAAATTGAAGCCAGTGTTGAACAATTTAAAGACATTGAACAAATTGAAGCCAGTGTTGAACAATTCGAAAACAGAATTGAACAAATTGAAGCTAGTGTTGAACAATTTAAAGACATTGAACAAATTAAAGCCAGAATTGAACAAATTGAAGCCAGATATGAACAATTTGAAGATATTGAACAAATTGAAGCCAGTGTTGAACAATTTAAAGACATTGAACAAATTGAAGCCAGAATTGAACAAATTGAAGCCAGTGTTGAACAAATTGAAGCCAGAATTGAACAAATTGAAGCTAGTGTTGAACAATTTAAAGACATTGAAAAAATTGAAGCCAGAATTCAAAAAATGAAGCCAGTGTTGAACAAATTGAAGCCAGTGTTGAACTATTTAAAGACATTGAACAAATTGAAGCCAGAATTTAACAAATTGAAGCCAGTGTTGAACAAATTGAAGCCAGAATTGAACAAATTGAAGCCAACGTTGAACAAATTGAAGCCAGAATTGAACAAATTGAATCCAGCGTTGAACAAATTGAAGCCAGAATTGAACAAATTGAATCCAGCGTTAAACAAATTGAAGCCAGCGTTGAACAAATGGTTGAGGAAGATAGAGAACAAATGGTCCTGGCTAAATAGATGGGCGGTAAGTGGGTGGCAGTGGAGGGGAACATCTACTGGGAAAGTCGGTAAAAGAAGCCGCGCACGCAACTTTTTGTTTCAGAGCGGGGCACGCATGAGTGCCTTGTTACCTCAGACTTCGATACCGCCAGTGCGGGGTCACCAGCAACAGCATAGGTTTTGTTGAACTGTCAGTGAGTGCAAGGAACTGACTTCTTGTAGGTGCAATGGTTTAGCAGTACACCGATCCTTTACCGTTGTGGTTGTTGTCATGTCCAATGAAGAACCTCAGATGTCTCCATACATCTCTATCACAGCAGTCGCAATGTCCTCTATCTCGGCTGTGTAAAAATGCTTTTCTGGGTCCATGTAAATTTTCTGTTGTTGTTGTCGTGTCCAATGAAGAGACTCAGATGCCTCCATGCATCTCTATCACAGCAGTTGCAATGTCCACTATCTTGGGTGTGTAAAGCTGTTGCTCTGGGTCCATTTCAATTTTCTGCAAGGATGCGGCCATTTCTGGGCATGAGAATATGTGGGTAGGTGTTAGTTCCACACCAGGGCAGTTGTTGCATGTCCTGTAGGTTCTTTTGCCATTTGGATGTATTGTCATTCTTTTATAGTGTTTCGTTCTGAGTCTTGTTATCCGTCACCGTGATTACCAGGTATTGCCCATTGGGATAATGAATTTTGGTTCTCTGTCACAGGTGGAATCAGCCAATAAACGCTTCTTTCAAAACCTGCAGTCTCAGTGAGACTACATCGGCGACTGGTTTCTCTGTAACTTGTTTCTTGCAAACAGCAGTATGGTTAGTTAGGTTTTTCTCCGAAAAAAAAAACCCTGTTGGCATATTCATCAATAAATTGGAAATATTTACCACAATGCGGAATGAACTTGACTTAGCATCCAGATATACAGGATGAGCAGCATATGTACTCCATGTTAGGAGCGGCTGCACATGGCGTCTGTTCCTCATGTCAGAGGCCGCCATTTCAAATTGGAGCTAACTCGGCCTGCTACTGAGTAGTGCTCCCAGTCTTAATGATAAAAGCAGATGCATTCTACTTCACCCAATCATTATGGTTATCAAATATCTTTTGATGATCTCTACTCATCACACTCAAGCCCTACAAGTTTAATACCCGGATATGATTGAGTGGAGATAAGAAGGAATAAGTACAAGACGACGTATGGTGCCTAACAAAATGATCACTTTATTACAAAATTACAGTATTTATAAGTAAGTGCACTATTAGGTTCAGTAAATGACGTCAAACATCGCCGTTATGTGACGTATTGGCTTGCCGCAGATGACAGCCAACACCCCGTATTGAGGTACGATAAACCGCAATGCCAGTAATGCTGAAAATCTACCTCTGTCAACATCAGTAACGTGTTGACATTTAACTCTTACACAATCACAGAAAAAGAGTTGACGTGACTGTATGATCCATTAAAGCCATGCAGGTAGCATGCCGGTCTTCTCGGCTGTTAGTGATAGCGGGATGCTGAGACTGGGTTGGACTGTCAGTAACGTGTTGGTAAGTATTTCCTTTTACACGAGGCATCACGACAACCTTTCTTCACAACGGATGTGAATTCTGTATGAGAAACCTGCTGTACAATCTCTTCAACACATTGTGTGCATCGATATCAGCTCCTGTTTTGTATAAATACGTTTAAATCTAATCATTTTCATATCCCAGAATCTTCTGCCTATCGTGTAAATTCCCTGTCTGTAGCGAGTCGGCAAGAAAATTTTCAAGCCTCCTTGAGATTTTTCAGCCAACATATTTAAAAAAAAAGAGAATTTTATTTATTCCGATAAAGGGAGGTGTATTCATCATCGCTTTGCAATCCTAAATTTCAGCCTTTCCCACCGAAGTGGGCCCATTTTAAACGAGAAGTGATTCCTGACCCCTGGGGACAGGGGAGAAAGCCATGACCTCTGCTTCATCCGGGTCACTCCAATTACTGACCCGACGACGGACACAATACTTTCTCCGATCACGTGACCTCATTAGAGCCGTGGCAGACGAAATGTCAGCCAAGGGTAAAGACCCTTCACACTTTCCATTCTCACGTGCTGTCAGATCCTCCATTCAGTCTGCCTGTCACTCCTTTCTTCCCTTTCTTTCATGCCGAGCTTCCCCAAACTAGCTTATAGAGATGAACAGAGTAACAAGTTTACAAAACGCATTTCCCAATAAAAATGTAACCTCTTGTAATATATAAAGTACACGCGAAAGTTCAAATTTCTATAATACTTTCTACTAAATGTTAGCAAATGTGTGCTATAAAAATGTCCCCTTTGTGAATATTGAGCGTTAGTTTATAAAATAAAGTAGAGTATACTGGCCATTTGATATAAATTGCTACACCAAAAAATAGGACCCGCTACAGAAAGGGAATTTACACGATAAGACGAAGATGCTGGGATAGGAAAAATATTAGATTCAAACGTATTTAGGCAAAAGAGGCGTCGATATCGGCGCTGATGTGTTGAACGACACAATGTGTTGAAGAGATTGTACATCAGGTTCCTCATACAGAACTTTGAATCGTTGTGAAGAAAGGTTGTCGTGATTCCTCGTGTAAAAAGAAATGCTTACCAACACGTTACTGATGTTGACAGTCCAACCCCTCCTCATCGTGGCGAGCAGGAGAAACAGCACAAGTAAGGGACTGCCCTGTAGGGCGAAGTACGGTGTCGTGAGCCCCGAGACGCTAAGGTAACCATGAAGGCCTATAGGGAACTCTGAAATGTGGCTGACTAACGAGGCAATGACATCCCCCTTTCCATGGAGTGGACAAGACACCACCACCACTGATGTTGACAGAGGTAGATTTGTAGCCTACCAGATTGCTGTTTATCGTACTTCAGTATTGATGCACACTTCGGTCGAGATCCCAGGACTGTTAGCAGAATCGATGGGTTCAGGACGATCATACTGAATGGTGCACTGGATCTCAGCAGCCCGCTATCACTAACAGCCAAGAAGACCGACATGGTACCTGCATGGCTTTAATGGATCCTACAGACATGTCAACTCTATATCTTCTAATGAATTTTTCTGTGCTTGTGTAAGCGTTAAAACACGCTTGATTGTGGTATTTCAATTTTCAGATAGTCCTAAAATACCTGTGGTAGGAATGGATTAATCTATGTGGGTCAATGTTTACAATTCACACATCTTCCAGATCGAGGTTCATCAGAGAGACTAGCGTTATCTCGATTGATTCTTCGGAACTAGCTTTGTATCTTGTTTCACATTTATTATTCTTCAACACAAATTTATTTGTCTGCAGCTTCTGCCTCAAAAATCTTTTTCTTGTAATGCCTTGTTGCACACGAATTAAAATTTTTCTTCCATCAGTAGTGAACCCTCCCATCGGCCTCGCCAATTTAATCTACCAGACCGCCTCTTCAGAGCTCCAATACTGTATTGGATCATTCTACTTATATATGCTGTAATGAAGGATGGAATCTCAGAAATTGTATTTAAACAAACTATGGACATAAGCTTTTAGGACAGTAGAATTACATATAAATATTTGCATCGAGCAATCCTCTTCCGTAAACAATAAGGACAAGGCCAGTTAATGAAATTGTAGTTTGGTATTTCTTATAATGAATCTCAATGGTAACGACGTAGTACATCTTAGAGAATATGTAGATATGTAAATAATGATGTTAATGAACATACCAGGTTCTTCTTCAATGGCGAGTTCTGTAGGTGGTGGTGTGGTCATGGGGTAGGCTGCAACAACATCGTTGTTAGGGACCCCGAGACCCACATTCTGCTGATCTGCCATGTTGAAGGTGAAGCGATTTTACTCTTGGTCATCTGGTTATAAGGTGGTCCCAAAATTTCGTGTTTTTCTTAAAACGTTTTTCTTTTTACTTGCCGAATAATATTATTACGGCGAATACAGTACATTATAATACAGTACACTTACAGTAAAAGTAGTCGCCTACTTCTACCCACCATATTTATCATGGTCTTCACCACGTGTACTAAGGATAAGCAAAAAAAAAAGCGAATACATAATACTACATAATACAAAGACATTATACATAACGGCGAATAATATTGGTATTTCAATTTTTTGCAAGTGTTTACGAACTTTTGGGACAAATTTATAGAATTAATATGGTCCCTGTATTATATATGTGGTTTAAGCATACTTTATAGGCATTTTTATTTATATATACGCAATTTATACTTGAGTAAAATACCTATAAAGTATGCTTAAGCAACATATATAATACAGGGGCCATATTAATTATATAAGGGTGTCCCAAAAGTTCGTAAACATATTATGATTTATATTTTGCAAGTGTTTACAAACTTTTGGGACAACCTTGTAATTCTGTAACTTGGCCCACCTGCTGATTGGCCACCCTTGAACATCAGAGATTAAATCATTCTTCAATAAGAATTCTGTTATAATTTCACCAAGGTTACCAATATTACCAAGGTTGTCCCAAAAGTTCGTAAACACTTCTAAAATATGAACCATAATCATAATATGTTTACGAACTTTTGGGACAACCTTGTAGAATTAATAAGCATTAAATGCATATAAATAAAGTATAATCAACAAGGTATATACGCGGCTTGACATAGCTTCAACTTGTAGCAAACTTTGTTAGCTAAAATAGATTTAGATATCATTTAAATTCTATGTTGCAATTGCACCGGGATAGAAACTCTGGGAAACAGATCCATAACATTGGAAGGACCGAAGACTTGAAGTGTTGGACTTGAACCCTGAGAGATGGATCAAGTCGACACGTACCTCCTTCAGGGCACCACACCCGCGGGCAACACTCCCCGTCCTGCTTGTCCACCACGCAATCCTCGCCCAGCGGCTTCACGAAGGGGCAGATCCTGAGGTAGCACATGAGCATGCTATGGGTGCAGGTACAGTTGAGGCAGGGCTCCTTGGTGTCGATGTGTTCCCCATTCTCGTAGTGCTCCGAGAGGTAGTAACAGCCCGCTGGTACACACAGACTCTTAGGTAATGCTACACTCATGGTGAGGCTGACTGCCTAGACTAGAATATCTGTGAAATACATGCGCTGTCTTGTCAGAACGGTGACATTGACAGCATTTATTGTCTAACTCCCCAAGGTTGTGGGACAATCTTTCTGTGTGTAGATCACTATATATGTGCTACAGGCTACTAGATCCATAAATATGGCATCTTGCTATCACCTTTGCTATGATACTTGCATAGGTACTTTATGTACTTTAGGTCGTTTGCTATGGCCAAACGAAGTGAACTAGAGACCTACAGGCTATATTTTCTTAGGTCAGTAGTTACTGTACGTTGGACTGACTATAAAGCATAGCTTGCAAGATTACGAACAACGGGGATATGCACCAAAGATGTGGTTCTAATACCCGTAAACCATCGAGACTAAAGGTTCCAGGCTTTGGTTAAAAGCGTACACATAGACTATTTCAGGCAGAACAGAATTTTCTATGGCTATGTGCACTATATGGGCCATATACAGTAAGACATCAAGATCATGAGCTAAAATATTTAAAACATCTATAGTTTGTAAGAATATAACTTAACAAAACATAATTGAAATTTCAAAAAATATAACAACTCTAGTAACACAGTTAAAACTCATAGACTGTAAAAAATAAGGCTAAAGAAAAATCAATTTAAATCCATCAAAATGTTTTTGTACATGACAGGAAGAGACAGGTCGTGTGAACTGACTGAAAAACCTGCTCCGAGGCGATAGAGAAATTAAGCAGAAACTTCTTCCTTTTTTTGTCGACTCTAGTAATTATAGCTATTATCTTTTAACAAATTGTAAACTAATTGCTGCAGCGATGTTTTTGTCTTGACGTTCCGACCCGAGCATTTTCAATTGTCTCGCTTCCAATTTCCTGGATCTCACTTGGAGACTGAACGATAGAACGTCACAGTTTGGAATTCGCATTCAAGGATTTTTGAATAAATTATTAATCAACCAGGCGCGATATTTAAATATTTGCACTTATTACAGAGGAACACAAACAAAACAATAAACAAATTAGAACTTAGAATTAAATATTTACAAATTTACACAAGGATCGAAACCTTTGGAATATTTTGTAAAATCAACTTTCTAGCATTGACTTAGTGATTATGGTGTATACTATACCACGCAGAGAGAGTTTTAATCTAAAACATTTTGCTCATCTTCTTAAATTTAACAAAGATCGTAAAAATTAAGAAAAAGATTCCAGTACAATTTTACGGTTGTACTATTTATCATAAATATCATTAAGGTTGATCTTTACGAATCCTCACCCCCTCTTTTCTTATTTTTGTAACTACTAAACATTTACTTGTAACAACGGTATAGGTTTCTTGTAGCTGCTAGTCAGTTTCTTGTGGTCATTGAGCAATCTATAGAAGCTACTGGTAAATTTCCTCTACGGTTACAAAATAACTGTGTTTCATCTCCTTTGAGTTTTTCCAAAGTTACAGCACAGTTTTCGTGCAGCTATTGGCCGTTTTTCACAGCTACCAAACCGTTTATTGTACAGAGCACTTTACTAGGTGATATTTTCAGCTACTCTGAACTTTGCCAAAGTTACAGCACAGTTTTCGTGCAGCTATTGGCTGTTTTTCACAGCTACCAAACCGTTTATTGTACAGAGAACTTTACTAGGTGATATTTTCAGCTACTCTGAACTTTTCCAAAGTTACAGCACAGTTTTCGTGCAGCTATTGGCTGTTTTTCACAGCTACCAAACCGTTTATTGTACAGAGCTTTTCGTGCAGCTATTGGCTGTTTTTCACAGCTACAGCGCGCGTTACTAGATGATATTTTCATCTACTGAACAATTCCTTTCAGATTGTGGATAATTTCTTACAACTACAGTACAGATTATGGAAAATCCTAGATAAAATATTATAGATACAGTAGTTCATCTTTTGTAGTAACAGTAGAATTTCATGCGGTACAGTGTTGCTTCTTGCAAAATATTATAGATAAAGTAGTTTCTCTTTTGCAATACCAGTAAAATTTTATACTGTATTGCGTCTTGCAGATGTTAGGCAGTGTTTTTCAGCCACTTAGTAATATTCGCATCTACTGGGTTTTATTGTAGCTAAAGGACAATGTGTTTCTTACATTAACTGGATAGTATAGGCAGCTTCTGAATAGTTTCTCACAGCTACAAAACTCTGGAATTAATCACAGGACAAAAGAGAGGTGTCCCGACAACGTCAAGGACGTATATCCTCACAAAGCAATCTGAGCTCGGGAGACAAAAGCCGCGCTAAACAATCTGCGTGTCGCCACGATACAGGAAGGTCGCAACGCCATAAATTGTTTAAGTGAGCCCCGGAATTATTGGTATTGTACCCACGTCTTCCTTCGACAGCCTGTAGATATGCCTGATAGATATGCCTGGTATATGGTAGATATGCCTGGAATCCTGCCGAATAACTCCCATTTAATTCCCGAAATGCCCCAAATACGATTCCCAGACTGCCAGTCCTGAGCATCTATTAAATTGTATCAAATCCTCCAAAAAAGACCTCCAGGGAAAACCTCAGGATTATAATAGAAAAGCTGAGACAATGGAACCTATTGTAGATCCTTTAAACGACTTGAGGAATAAGCAACAACATCAACAATCTATGATCAGACATGACGTGGCCACGCAATAATATTAGAAACGAAGTCGATAAAAACGTGGTAATTCTCTTTTATTGACAAAACACGAGCTTTCAGGCAAAAATGCCCTTCCTCAGGTTGCTACTGAGCAGGAAACAGAAGTGCCAAATATATAAGCGAAAGAAATTTACATGATATGAAGAAGTATGGGAAATTTACATACTAAAAAGTAAAAAGCAAAGGATTTAACATCCTTCTTTCTTTTTGACGACAGCTTTCATCATTCCGCATAGGAATATCGCTCTTCGTGACTGAAAATAATACTATTTCCTTCGTTATTATTTCAATAAAAATGTAATTTTTCAAAGCAATATATAGCATCAAATCATTTACATAAACTTCGATGTGGGTATACCTATGATATATTTGCCTTAATCAAGGTTCATATATATGGAGTCCAGATATTGTCGCCAACTAATTGGTTTCTCAGCGCCGCTTTTATACTGATGCTAGACTCTTGGAATGGGTATTTTAAATGAACTATATATGCCTTGAGGACAGTAGAATAGTTCTAATTTCTGATATCAGATGGCGCGCTAATGCATCGTATAAATATTGAATGATAATTGTCTTCGTGGCCTAGTTTGATGATACTTGGAATAATGTCTTCATTTCAACACACAACACGCGATATCCCGGCTAGGGATAATTGCGTCGATTTACATTTTAAAACAGAAACAGTTATAAACATCTTATATAAAATAAATAAAAAGAAACAATAAGATATATTAGGAACCTGATCCTTCCAGGTTAGAAAAATTATCATAAATATATTTACAAAAATGATTAAATCTGTGATAATTATCTCTAGTATTTACAAATTGATATAGATCTACAACATTATTTACTGTCTGTTGTCTAACGATAAAGAAGAGTGGGCATTCCAGCAGTAGGTGTCTCGAGTCCTGGGTTTCCTTGCCACAGTGACAGCTAGAGTCTTCAACCGTTACTTTTGTTGCTAAAAATCCCTTAAAATTTCAATACTTGGAATAAAGAAATGGACATTTATTACTCTAACCTGTGTTGAGGGAGGTAAACAACCTTCGGCTATCCATACTCGATCTCCTGACCGGCCGTATTTGACCTGCTGAATAGACATCCCAGTCTCACATGTCTCCAACTACCTACAAGTTATGTTAAACACTCCTCATACAGCACAGCCATATAGCTTTTGCTTGTTGCATAATTAATTTTATTGGATTTTGGAATGATCTTTACAATAGAGGTTTTTCCATATATCCGGATAATAACCTAATTCAACCTTGTTGAATATTTGTTGTAACATCGATTTTAAAAGTGTAGCTGCATATTTAAACATATTGTTACTAATGCAATCTAGACCTGGTGCTTTCTTGATTTTTGAGATAATATTTTCAACTTCTTTTATTTTTTATAAAATGTTATTTTGGTTTTCATATTCAGGTTTATACTTTCAGACTTGATGGATAATGGGTCAGCTATTTTAAAGTTCTTTAATTTTTTCAAGACTGCAAGGAGGAAAAAAGACCTAACAAAGTAACTGAACCATGTGAAATATTTTTTTCTTCACAAGATGCAACCATTTACTCAATAGTCTACTTCTTCACTGTGTTCTATGCACGAAAAACAATGTATATAGTCTTTTGTACATAGATATTATTTTCTTCTTTTTCTCTTTTCTGAGCGAGGATTCAGTTTCTTCCCCGGCTTCTCATTTCTTTTTAGATTCATTTCTAACAGGAGAATCGTCTGTATAAGATGGAATGTCTTAATAAAGGTGTGTGCGTGTGATATTCAGGTTTATAGTTTCTAATGATAATATGTTTCTCTTTATCTGAATGTACATCATCATCTGGAAATGAATCATTCTCAGATGTCAGAGGTCACTCACCTCGGTCCCGGGGCAGTCTGTGTGTGAGGTAGTGCGAGGGCGCTGCGAACACAAACACACGCTATGGCCGCATCCCAACACACCACCTTAACATAAACATTTGGCCTCAAAGTATAAGTAGAATTGTTTCTAAGAGTTTTAAATTTATTTGTCAATTTATTTGGAAGATACGGATTCAAACTTTTCAACCTATTTACATATAATTAGATGTAATAATAGAATTATGGAGAGATAAATTGGTAGTATAGAATGTGGTAGTATATAGACTCAAATATCATTATGAAAAAGAAAAAGGCATCTTCTTATCGTGCAACTGAAAGTTGCTGATGGCTTGCGCCATCTATCGGAATAAATATCAACTATTCTCGTTGATTTTTAATTATTCCAGAATTGGCCAAATACCCATTTTTGATTCATCAAGAAAAGCTAACCAAGGACGCGTTTCGGGCTGTTGGCCCTTATCAGCGTGGTGCAAGCTGTACCTCAACGACCAAAAAATTGGTCATTAAGGCATCCTGAAAAATCATGAAACGGGTAGTTAAGGCCAGAATTGCGTGAGAACGCTACACAATGTGAAAAAATAGTACAAATGTAATATTGTACTGCTAAGAAAAAGGCTATAGATGGCGCAAGCCATCAGCAACTTTCAGTTGCACGATAAGGAGATGCCTTTTTCTTAATTTATGCACCTTATCCCAGTACAATATTACATTTGTACTATTTTTCAAATATCACTGTTAGAATGAAATAGCAGGATTTTTTTACAAATCAAAATAATTTTTGAATATGCTTCTAGATGATATCTCGACATTCTACAATCAAATTGTTCAAAACTTTATTTTATTATGGAATTGATTACTTTGTAAGAAGTTATTGTTCGGGAGATGTATGGAATTCTTTTATTTTGTTGTTTAGATATTTTGTCTCGGTAAATTTCGGTGTTATATACTATGTTGAGATAACTCCCATTCTTTTTTTGTTAAAATATATAAAACCCAGTCATGTCGAGAGAAAGAAAGAGATTTGAGGAGTTTTGTTTGAAACTTTAAATGTAAAACGTTTCTTTTCTTTATTTAAATAAACCTGTGCCGCGAGCTTTCAACTCAATAGACTTTTATTCCCGACCGTAATACGAGGGAAGAAGGCTCTAATAGGCCGTGAAGAAAGGCTATTTGGCTCAAACTCTCGGTCAATTTTATCGAAATGAAGACAGAAATAAGTTTATCTCTTCTCTGTTAAAAAACATCAGAGATTCATGTTAATTTTATCGTTGATAATATGAATTTATAGGTTGTATTTGATGAACAAACTGAAGGAATAGTAAACATGTTTCACTCAAAGCAAGGTGTAGTTAAAGGAAGCCTGAATTAAGGCGAAGTCATTTCAATACCATTTAAACTTGGGGTATATAGAGTTAAATCATACTATCTATTCCATCTAATTCTGGAATAAATAAAATCCTAGTTTATATTTATTCCTACAGATGGCGCAAGCTATTAGAAACTTTTATTTGTAAGATCAGGAGATGGGTATAAATGAACTGAATGGTAATGAAAATATTCAAGTTTCTATTTGCGGTTTTCTTGATAGGGTTGGATTACTTAGAACAATGATTATTATTGAAAGAACACATAAATAATGTATTTATCACAAACTATATTTAGCCATATTTAAAGAATGATTCAAGGCAAATATTCACAAAGCAAATATTCGGACTACAGATTCTTATCACAGAAATGTTTACTTTAATATTATTTTGCAAAATTATAAAATTTAGGTTTATGCGAGATAATATTTTTGGATTTTATCAATTTGATAAAACAACACACCAAAATGAACACTTTTTATATTATATAGAAAGAAGAGTACATCTGTAAAGAAGAGTATTTGATTGAATTGAAGCTTATAGTTCCTTAAATTCACATCAATATTTAGATCAGTAAACGACTCATCCTTCCAAGTTTGCCATGTATCTTCAAAAGAAGCATCAACAAGGCCGTTGGAAAAGGTGAAGATAAATATAAGGTTGTCGCAAAAGTTCGTAAACATATTATGATTTATATTTTGCAAGTGTTTACGAACTTTTGGGACAACCTTGGTAATATTGGTAACCTTGGTAAAATTATAACAGAATTCTTATAGAAGAATGTATTAATCTCTGATGTTCTATATCAAGGGTGGCCAATCAGCAGGTGGGCCAAGTTACAGAATTACAAGGTTGTCCCAAAAGTTCGTGAACACTTACAAAATATAAATCATATTATGTTAACGAACTTTTGGGACAACCTTATATTTCGAAATAATTTATTTGTCGTATACATCAATGCTATGGAGTTATTTAGGAAGGCCACAGAGGTATCTGAAGAGGATGTCTGGCCACCAGCCAATAAGGAAGCCACACGAAGGCCCCATGTTGCGGCGCCATTTATATAGGTGGATAAGGAAGATGGATCGCTTTGTCGTCACCGTCTTATCAACTTATCAATCTATCATCACGCGTAGCTACTCATCAACAAATTTCACACTGCCGTAATATTCAACATCCATTTTATTTCTCCAATCCTTTTTATTTCTAGGGGATTCGTGATTTGTGATGGTTATGATAGCCAGTATTGTGTGTAAGAAAGTATTCAACTTTAATATTAAATAAAGAATATATAGTTTCTTATATATCAGAAAGAGAAGAGTTTTAAAGAATTCAAAGATTTTAAAATAATATATATAGATTATATATATAAATATTAAGAGGCTCAGAAATTTTGCTTTATGAAAAAGAATCAAAGTAGTGAGTAAAATATCAAGTCTCCAGGGAAAAGTTTTTGAAAAGATACTTTGTATGGAGGCCTGATAATTTTACTCAATATTGATATACAAGGGATTGTTTTATTGAATTGGAAAGTAAGAGTGTTTTAAATATTTTATCGCATATATATATATATATGAACACACACTTGAGGCGTATGCAAGTATGAAGATTCTCGGCATTAAACTTGAAAGGTTTCAGAACATTGTTCAGTAACGTATACTCTCGGATAGACGTAGATTGCTATTTTATTTGAAAATAAAAGTTTCTCCACGAGAGTAACTGTCTTAGTTAAAAATAAATAGTTTAAATCAAAATACCAACTAGGCATGATATTTTGTTACAAAGATTTCAATATCAACCCCAAATATCTTGTTGTGTCTTTGCATATTTGTTCTTTGTTGTAACATAATTTTCAAAGTTTCAGTTTAACTTATTTGTGCTATAAATAGGACGCATGGATGAAGTTAGGAATCCAGTCCAGTGTTAGGAGTCCAGTAGTCTTGTTACCTTAAACGCCTGTTGCTACTGTAGTTTTAACTTGGCAAATAAAGAATATTTGTTCAGGTATAAGAGTGGTTCCGTGGCCCAGATCGACACGACATTTCTTAAAACCTAAGGCAAAGAATTATAGTACTTATATGTAGAGTAAGAACACCAGATGTCTGCAAATAGAGAAATAGTTAACTTTACACGGGTGCCAAAGACCCTTCGTTTGTTCATTGAAGAGGATCATTGAACTATCATAAATATTTTTTAAAAGTGCGCAGGTATGAAGCCGGATCCTATTTTATCGTAAACGATAGCTTAGACCAATATATAGACCATAACTATTTTGATCAAACTTAGCATAAATATATTTATAAGTAATCCATGTTCATCCCTGTCTTTACAATTTAACAATATCAACAAGCAGTCCTGGGCCAGGTTCCTTTAACTATTTTTTAAAATAAAATATCGGAAGGATCCTCTGAGAAATTTAAATTACGATAAAACCTAGACTCCGAGGATAAGTATTTTATTAAATGTTTTCTCAAGCTTTCGGATACGGTGAACCCTTTTACAGGAGTACACAAACGAAATTTGTGTTGCATACAAACGAATTTATCCTCGGAGACTGCGTTTTATATAGTTAAAGAAACCTGACCCTAGATTGCTTGATTTTGTTATATTTATAAGTAAATATGGTTGAAATATAAGAATTCCAGTAGCTGTGTGGGCTGGATTCCGCCCAGACTAACCAGCGGCCGCCGCTTCAGCCATTGTCCCTTAGGGAAATATAAATAGCCAGCGTTCGTGCTCGGCCAATTACAGCTCACAGCTGCAGTGATTTGCTTCGTGATTGGTCCATTACGGGGCCGACCTTGCAATGCCGCGCATTCCATTACGTAAGGGAGAGCGACGCAGACACTTCCTATATTGCCTTGACCTCAGTCGGCGGGTCGTTCCCGTCCATTCATCCGGTGGGCAGTTTTCCGCCATCTGATACTCTCATTCATACAAGGTCTGAACAGAAAAATATGTTTCCTTTAATACAAGGTTGTCCTAAAACTTCGTAAACTTATTATGATTTATATTTTGCAAGTGTTTACCAACTTTTGGGACAACCTTGTAATCCCTGATGTACTATATCAAGGGTGGCCAATCAGTAGGTGGGCCAAGTTTCAAAATTACAACTAGTATTTAGTATCACGCAGTATTTTTAAAAGAACTAGGAATACCGGTCAGGCAACCACTATCTTCAAGAAAAACATCTTATTTATTATAAGTATCAAATGTATTTTTTTAGTTTTAATTATATTGATAAAACATTTTGTTATATTTTTTATGAAGTATTTTTAAAGAAGTAATCCTCTCTCTACCCTGGATACCGCTTGAGACAAAATACAAAGTTGAAACACGCCAAAAACTATATATGCTTAGGATGAAGAAATATGCACGCTGATAAAATAAATCAAATACTCATGGAATAGGCACCTTTAGAAACAATTCTAAAATAGTAGTAAGCGGTACGATAGTACTGCAAGCTCCAATTATCAGAATATTTGGAAATAACGATTCTGTTAAAAGGATAATTTAAACCTTTCCTTGCTTTCATGAAACATTTTCAAAGGGTATTGATATGGAATACTGCATAGAACTTCAGCCTACGAGAACTGTAGAAGAGTAACAGACATCCAAAATCAAAGAAGAAGTAGTAGGACCTGGGTGATGTGTGCTATACTCATTTTGAAAGCACAGATTTGATCAAGAAACATATTCTACATAAACATTCAAAAGAATTCATGAAAGCCATAGTATTGAGAGTAATACAGTAGAACCTCTCTGTAAAATACACCTAATTGCAGAGCCAAAGTGTCCTTTAGGGAGAAGTGTCTTTTTACCGGAGAGCTACTAAATAGTAAAAATGGTAATTTTGCAAATTAAAACTGTTCTTTATAGAGAGGTGTTCGCTAAAGGGAGGTTCTACTGTATTTAGAATGCATGCAGAAGCAGGAGAATTCCACCTCAATAAAACATTTCGGTTTTACAAAGCCATGTTAAAAAGTGTCAGCTTCTTTTCTGAATTGATGATACGAATGTAAGTTTGTAGAAAGCCTCACTAGAAGGAAAGAAGGAATACGAGAAGCTGCCAACCCGGCAGAAGCTCCTGTGAGATGAATGGAAGGAACAACCTTGAGCTGTCGAAGGCCCCGCTTTGTTTTGCCACAAACTCCGGTGCCAATGAATATTTATCATTTTATGAAAGTGGATTCACGCTGCTGCGAATACAATGCGTATTTTTTTCTTTGGTGAAATATCTTTCCTTAAATATTTTCTCAGGTAAAAATGCGATGAATAATTTAACAGTGAGATGGATGGGGTGTTTGAACAGAAGGTTCGTCGTCACATTTCAATTAATACAATATTTTAATTAAAATGTGTTCATGTTTGCGGTAAGGTTAAACATGTGTGACAATCATTCCGAAATCACAGAGTCCATACATATGTCATACGAATTGTCTCCATACACTTTCTGATAGTTCAGTAGTGATATTCCACGGTAGAGAAGACAAGTAATCCAAAATTTGTCATAGCAGATGACGCGCTAATGCATCACACACACATGTGATATAATATATTTTATTATGTCCATAGTTTGCTAAAATTCCATTTCTAAGATTCCACCCTTCATTGTTGCATATATAAGCAGAATCGTCCAATACAGTATTAGAGCTCTAAGAAGCGGTCTGGTAGATTAAATTGGCGAAACCGCTGGGAGGGTTCACCACTGATGAGCCAAGCCTTCCCCAATATTTCACCGCAATGACAATAGAAAGTTTGTTTTATTTTAAAAAGAAACATTCGTGTTTGATTAATAGTTTTATTTCCTATCTTCTGAAATATTTAATTTTAACATTAGTGTTAAATGAAAAAAAAAATCGAAATTCAAAAAAAAATTCTCAAAAAAATGTTTGTTTTTTTTTTCTTTTTAACTACCACTAGTTTGATAAAAGGATAACCTGGTTCTGTCTTTTTTATTTTCCTGACCTTAATATCTTCAATTCTTCCCTTTTTTCCTTTATGTTCCGCTTTTATGACGCGTAAATGCCGGGACTTCAGCGTAAACTTGTTATAGCCCTTATTGTTTGAAAAAAAAAAACCTAAAAAAACCTTTTTGATACCTTATTAATATAATGCTCCACTTTCAATTTAACTTTCTTTCGTTCTTATGCTATTTTATTTCACACACACATATATATGTAGAATAATGGATATAAAATATCACTTTCTGTTAATTTTATTCGGTAATAGCTTGCTATACTGACAGCATATTATGACTGGTATATACTTAAGTCTAGTCATCTATGAACAATGGCTTTCCAGAATGGTTGCAAGGTTTTCCCACTATGTACTAAGTGTCAACCTGCAACCATAAACCACATCATTGACTGTATTGACTCATCCATTGATAAGCTCTACACATCCTCAGCAGACACCATCAATAAGCTTTACAAGCTTGATACCCTGATATGATTGAGTGGAGATAAGAAAGAAAAGACAACATATTTTCAAATCAATATCAATTTGCCTCAAGAGTTAGTTTAATCTGTATAAAATACACATATATATATTAAGAAAAAGGCATCTCCTTATCGTGCAACTGAAAGTTGCTGATGGCTGGCGCCATCTATCGGAATAAATATCAACTATTCTCGTTGATTTTTAATTATTCCAGAATTGGCCAAATACCCATTCTTGATTAATCAAGAAAAGCTAACCACGGACGCGTTTCGGGCTGTTGGCCCTCATCAGCGTGGTGCAAGCTGAACCTCAACAACCAAAAAATTGGTCATATTCCGATAGATGGCGCCAGCCATCAGCAACTTTCAGTTGCACGATAAGGAGATGCCTTTTTCTTAATTTATGCACCTTATCCCAGTACAATGTTACATTTGTACTATTTTTTCACATTGTGTAGCGTCCTCACGCAATTCTGGCCTTAACTACCCGTTTCATGATTTTTCAGGATGCCTTAATGACCAATTTTTTGGTCGTTGAGGTTCAGCTTGCACCACGCTGATGAGGGCCAACAGCCCGAAACGCGTCCGTGGTTAGCTTTTCTTGATTAATCAAGAATGGGTATTTGGCCAATTCTGGAATAATTAAAAATCAACGAGAATAGTTGATATTTATTCCGATAGATGGCGCCAGCCATCAGCAACTTTCAGTTGCACGATAAGGAGATGCCTTTTTCTTAATTTATGCACCTTATCCCAGTACAATGTTACATTTGTACTATTTTTTCACATATATATATGTGTGTGTGTGAAAAGGTAAAAAATAAACAAAATAGAAAAAGGTCAGTGGTGATATTAAAAAAAATAATAATAAGATAGAAATATTCTGACCGCTCGCATGAGAATATTTAGATGTCAGGGCGCCATTTTGGTATTTTGAAAATAGAGATACACTTTTGGAGTGTATACATTTGCAAACAAAGAACAATTGCGTATACTTCCAATCCCTGAAGTGTCAGCCTACCTGCAGCTGTGAGTGTAGCCAGAGCCCAGGTTGCCAGCAGGACTCGTGCCAAGATCCTTCCCTCGTCTGGAGGCATCCTGCGACACATCACCCAGCTGAGGTCGTCTTCTGTCACATTCTTCCTGACAACTTCAGCCAAACACCCACCTTCATCGTGACGTCTGAAGTTATCTCAAAGTCTGTTCAATTTGTATGGAATAATTCCACCAGTGAGTGCACATGTAATCAACCAGGATGACTGTTGTATGTACATTCTACAAACCAATAAAGCACCATCTATATATAACGAATGAAAACATTAAGACGCGAATGTTTATTTACACAAATACATCAAAATTCTACTGTCCTTACTGCGATGAAAAAATATTGGGAGGGCTTGGCTCATCAGTGGTGAACCCTCCCAGCGGTTTCACCAATTTTTAATCTACCAGACCGCTTCTTTAGAGCTCTAATACTGTATTGGATCATTCTGCTTTTTATATGCTGCACTGAAGGGTGGAATCTTAGAAATAGTATTTAAGCAATGGACATAAGCTTTTAGGACAGTAGAATTACATTTAAATATTTGCAATGAACAATGCTCTTCCGTAAACAATAAGGACAAGTTAGGCATACATTAATACACAGCAATAACGCGCCATCTATATATAAATAATAAAGACGCGAATGTTTCTTTTCACAAATAAATCAAAAACTTCTACTGTCCTTACTACACTGTGGTGTAGCTAGAGGTCTCACCACATCTATTGAACAACGGCACTATACCATGTACCACTGCTCCCTGGTGGTAGAAGGTAGTATAAATCATTTTATCCGCGATCGAACGGCCCACTGTACGTATTACACAGGCGTACAGACCTCGGTAGGTAGCCCACTATCCAGTTGTGTACGTATTAAATCCCAAACACGAGATTCGACGCCAGCCATCTGTGTCTTGAGCTCCATGTACCATCTCAGCGATCTTGTCTACTCTAGCGCGTGGCCAGTATTCCATTTTACTCTTATGGGCCTGGTCCCATAGTGCCGCAGTCTACCCGGATCACATAGCTTTGCTTCATGTTGTTGGTTTGACATTCATACAATGGGTGTTCATGGGAAAAGGAATTCTATGGTGAGATCCACAGACCTGCTGGGACTTAGCTGGGGTGACCGTAGAATGAAGGACTCCTCAAATTTAGAAGCAGTTCACATGATCTTCCAAGAACAATAAAAATGGCCGTTTTCTTTCTAATGATGGTTTGAATTAATGAAAGTCTAAGCAGCACTTTCTCAATTTTCTTTACCCAAAAGAACTTCGTTAAGATAAATTTGCTTATGAGGGTCGAATAGCGATTTTTCTATGTGCATAAATAACATATATCGCAAAAATATATACAAAAGGTTTATACAATGAGTACGATAAAACCTGTTTAAACATGAATCTGTAGTAAACACCTATAACCATGTTGTCCTGTCTGTTATGAAAATTCGAAACTATTATAGACGCGTATGATTATTTTTAAAAATGAAACCATTTCTAATGCCCTTACTGCAATGGAAAAATTAATAGGAGGGCCTGGCTCATCAGTGGTGAACCCTCCCAGCCGTTTCGACAGTTTAATTTAATGTTAATATCAGATGGCGCGCTAATGCATCATAATATACTTAGTATCTGTACTTAACTAATGCATCATAATATACTTAGTATCTGTACTTAACTATGTTAAACCTGTGCTTCAAGCCATTTTCTCTGTTCCTTGAGTGTCCATTTAAAACAGGTTTATTTTTACAGTAGTTGCAATGATTGCTCAGGATAAATGTCCTTCTTTCAGTAGTGAATCATTATTGGCATTTTTTATTTGCAAAACGATCAAGCAGACCCGACCAAACGACAGTAAATCCGAGTTATGACCTAATTTAAAAAATAGATGCATTTATCAATAGAGTTGCGCAGCAAAAAATGAAAGTTTTGCCGAGAAGAAATTTATAAAATGTGTTCTTATCCCATTTTATTGCGTCACGGGAAATTTCCAAACAATTTAGAAAGTTCTAGAAATGTTTTCTTTATGTATTCATCGATTGTAGAAATAAATTTATTCTTCAAAGTTTATATGTGTTTGGTAGTTTTACACAGCCCTGTGCTCTGGGAATTTAAACATCACAATTGGATAAAAATAATGTACAGTAAAACCTCCATGAGAGGTAACTCGCGCTAGAGGACACCTCTCTATAAAGGACAGTTTTCATTTGTAAAATTACCATTTTTACTACTTTGCAACTCTCCTGTAAGAGGACACCTCTCTATAAAGGACAGTTTTCATTTGTAAAATTACCATTTTTACTACTTTGCAACTCTCCTGTAAGAGGATACCTCTCTATAAAGGACAGTTTTCATTTGAAAAAATACCATTTTTACAATTTAGCAACTCTCCGGTAAGAGGACACCTCTTCCTTAAGGACAATTTGGCTCTGCAATTAGGCGTCCTTTACAGAGAGAATTTACTGTATATATAATTTGAATATTTAATTAAATAAAAGTGACATAAGGTATATTGTTTTGTTTATTACAGTAGAACCTCCATGAGAGGACACTCGCGCTATAGGACGCCTCTCTATAAAGGACAGTTTTCATTGTCAAAATTACTATTTTTACAATTTAGCAACTCTCCAGTAAGAGGACACTTCTCCCTAAAGGACACTTTGGTTCTGCAATTAGGTGTTGTCCTTTACATGGAAGTAGTTCTACTGTATTTAAAAATAAATTTATAAACGTAAGTGGTATTCATAAATAAAACGGGATTTTCCAGAATGATCAATATACTCCATTGCATACTCTTAATAACATAAGGTTGTCCCAAAAGTTCGGGTTTTTCTTAAAACGTTGTTTTTTTTATTACTTGGCGAATAATATTATCACGGCGAATACATAATAATACATAATACAATTACTTTATACACAATACAAAGACATTATAGATAACATTATAAAATAAATAAAGCTCCCAGGGCTAAGTTTCTTTTTAAACTTTTTATTTCCAAGCTTTCGGACTTGTACGTGCTGGTTGAATGATATCTCGAGATTTCAAATTATACTGTAACATGGATGACAAGATACCAGAGTAAAGTTGGGGAAAGAGGGGTGGACTCTAGCGATCCCCGCTGCCATGTGGCAGGAGCCAAAAACAGCATTCCTGTGTGGGGGAGGACAGAGTCTGGTTACATCTGTGGCGAGGAGAAGACGTGGCGACTTGCCTCCGGGCGTGTGGATGATCCTACAAGGCGGTGCCAGGAGAGACTGACATCGGAGCGACCTACAAGGCGGTGTGGGCCAGGCTGCATGTGTATAGTGTGGAGCGGAACGCTTCACAATAGGACATCTACGGCGCCAAATATTCTTCTGACGGGGAGGTTGAAGGCAAGTCCCACTGTTGTATTCCTTCTGTTATGTGAGACATAATAAAGCGCTAACTTTAGCTGCAATCCCTTCGAACTCACATGTGTATCTTTGTGGCATACTGAGTAGACAAAGTACACGAATAGCGTCTGGGTACGACGTAACAATACACAACGGCGAATAATATTGATATTTCAATTTTTTAAAAGTGCTTACGAACTTTGGGGACAACCTTGTAGTTTGTGACTAGGGTAGAAATGCCGTATTGTATTTCCTAACAAATTTCGCCATACATAAAGGAAACATTGACGGCTGGTGTTGAAACCTAATTCTCTGCTTGAATGGTTCAGTTAATTAACGGCAACTTCTCGTCTGTTTATATATAGATTTAGTCGTAGGTATGTTTAATTACACTTTGTTTTAATTGGGTTTACACTGGTGGCCACAAGGTTTAGTGAATGAACACAAATATCTTATAAAAATTGTGAAATTTGGCACACAAGAGCTCAGTAAACTCGGTACTATATCTTTGGGCAGTCAAAATGCCTCCCTCAAACACATAGAAAGTTATTTTACAAACGAACACAGCACAGATCATGTAACGCATGTAGTTAGGTATCTAGTTACGCATATAGTTATTACATATATTCGTCATATTGCGATATACTTATTGTAAAGATAGAGGCTGCCTGGCCGGCGACATTCATAGTTCTTCAAATTAAAGATACTTCGGCCAGTAAATCTTTTTTATTGTCTCGACAAAAATCTTTTGTCCTCGTCAGGAGCGAACAAAAATTAAACCATTTGGCAAAGCGTTAAAAATGTTATATATATTTATTATAATTTATTTAAAAGTTCATAGTCTTTTGTGAGTTAAATATTTGTTTTTTTGACTCGTGCTTTAGATGTTGTACAAAATTTGAAATATCACATGAGAACGCCCTTGTAGCCTTAGAATAATTTTTAACGTTTTGCCAAATGTTTTAATTCTTGTTCGCTCCTGACGAGGACATATTTTTGTCGAAACGTCGAGACAATAAAAAAGATTTACTGACCGAAGTATCTTTAATTTATAGAGCGATATACTTAGTTAGGCGTTGTTACATTTAAGGAAGAAAGTTTTAATCATTTAACTGTTATACACACCTATAGAATAGGAGGTCGGGCACTATAATGATCCCACAATTGATATTATCGAAGACTTTTCATCGTTGTTTATTTTAGGAATCCAAACTATAGCGCTCTTTCTCCCTATACCAAAAACAAAATGTCTTTTAATTTTTTTTTTCGGTCTCGGGCTATTAGGTCCATAAATCACTGGCTATGTGGCATCGAATGGGTGTTTGACAGCCAACCTATCCATCATACTGTGTCCTCTACATTCCTGAGGTGTCTTCACCAATTGTAGGTCTTCCACGGCATTAGAACAGTCAATCTCTACTATACTGCGTCCTCTACATTCGTAAGGTGTCTTCACCAATTGTAGGTCTTCCGCGGCATTAGAACAGTCAATCTCTACTATACTGCGTCCTCTACATTCCTGAGGTGTCTTCACCAATTGTAGGTCTTCCACGGCATTAGAACAGTCAATCTCTACTATACTGCGTCCTCTACATTCCTAAGGTGTCTTCACCAATTGTAGGTCTTCCGCGGCATTAGAACAGTCAATCTCTACTATACTGCGTCCTCTACATTCCTAAGGTGTCTTCACCAATTGTAGGTCTTCCACGGCATTAGAACAGTCAATCTCTACTATACTGTGTCCTCTACATTCCTAAGGTGTCTTCACCAATTGTAGGTCTTCCACGGCATTAGAACAGTCAATCTCTACTATACTGTGTCCTCTACATTCCTAAGGTGTCTTCACCAATTGTAGGTCTTCCACGGCATTAGAACAGTCAATCTCTACTATACTGCGTCCTCTACATTCCTAAGGTGTCTTCACCAATTGTAGGTCTTCCGCGGCATTAGAACAGTCAATCTCTACTATACTGTGTCCTCTACATTCCTGAGGTGTCTTCACCAATTGTAGGTCTTCCGCGGCATTAGAACAGTCAATCTCTACTATACTGTGTCCTCTACATTCCTAAGGTGTCTTCACCAATTGTAGGTCTTACACGGCATTAGAACAGTCAATCTCTACTATACTGTGTCCTCTACATTCCTAAGGTGTCTTCACCAATTGTAGGTCTTCCGCGGCATTAGAACAGTCAATCTCTACTATACTGCCCGTCCTCTACATTCCTAAGGTGTCTTCACCAATTGTAGGTCTTCCGCGGCATTAGAACAGTCAATCTCTACTATACTGTGTCCTCTACATTCCTAAGGTGTCTTCACCAATTGTAGGTCTTCCGCGGCATTAGAACAGTCAATCTCTACTATACTGTGTCCTCTACATTCCTAAGGTGTCTTCACCAACTGTAGGTCTTCCACGGCATTAGAACAGTCAATCTCTACTATACTACCCGTCCTCTACATTTCTAAGGTGTCTTCACCAATTGTAGGTCTTCCGCGGCATTAGAACAGTCAATCTCTACTATACTGTGTCCTCTACATTCCTAAGGTGTCTTCACCAATTGTAGGTCTTCCACGGCATTCGAACAGTCAATCTCTACTATACTGTGTCCTCTACATTCCTAAGGTGTCTTCACCAACTGTAGGTCTTCCACGGCATTAGAACAGTCAATCTCTACTATACTGCCCGTCCTCTACATTCCTAAGGTGTCTTCACCAATTGTAGGTCTTCCACGGCATTCGAACAGTCAATCTCTACTATACTGTGTCCTCTACATTCCTAAGGTGTCTTCACCAATTGTAGGTCTTCCACGGCATTAGAACAGTCAATCTCTACTATACTGCGTCCTCTACATTCCTAAGGTGTCTTCTCCAATTGTAGGTCTTCCACGGCATTAGAACAGTCAATCTCTACTATACTGCGTCCTCTACATTCCTAAGGTGTCTTCACCAATTGTAGGTCTTCCACGGCATTCGAACAGTCAATCTCTACTATACTGTGTCCTCTACATTCCTAAGGTGTCTTCACCAATTGTAGGTCTTCCACGGCATTAGTGGTCAGGATATGCCTAATTTATTTTATATTTCATTATATGAATCGGTTAACTAAAGAGAAATGTGCGTTATATGGTATTGTATATTTATCTAAATACTCCACTACCAATCACCAGCTATATAGCAAACAGAACAGTTAAATAGTATGGTCACAATAACCATACACCACACACGACCTGTCCTCTTGTTATACTTTCTTCGTTTTATTTATTTATTTTTCTTGTTTTTATTTTTTTTCTTCAAGCCAACAATGATATAAGCTTCATATAGACGTTAAACATTATATAATTATTTACATAAAATGATAATAAAGATGCCAAAGAGAATGCATACAGAGTTATACATATTAAATATAAAAAAGACATATCCTGACCGTGCTCACAGAGTGCCATCTAGTGGAACAAAAATCAACTAAACGTTTATTTAACTTGTTCCGTGATATTTGGACAACCCATATATAAATTATATTTGCGTCCCTAAAATTAAGTCGAGCTCTTTTTCTGTATCATATTTGTTATTAAAATCAAATTTTTTACTTTCTCCTAGCAGAGTTACAGAATTGATTTAAAATATATAAAAGTGGTAAAACCTTATTTGAAATGTGAAAAAAATAATACAAATGTGATATTGTCCTGGTATATGCCTTTTTCATAACTTATTTGAAATGTTTTATAGAAAGGTTGATAGTTTCAAATGCGCACACGCACAAAGCCTTGCCTTTATTAAGGTCCCATTGGTCTTACACAGATTCTCCAGAGTGTAGACAACAATGATCAGGATGAGTGAAGTTTTATATGTACAATATTGCATGAAATGCAGTAAAAAGCATGGTCTAACAAAAGAAGAAAAATCAAAGTTTTGAAGATTAATTATCATTATTATAATGGGAAGAGTAATTTATCAGATCCACTCAATAGTTTCGAGATGCAAGGAAATGCGAAGTGGGTCACAAACAGGAGTCCTAGTAAACTAACGGATCTATCAATGAGACGGAGTGTCCGACCAGACAAGGACCTGAGACGGTGATTATTCAAGCGTGGCAGGAAGCGTTCTGACAGCACAAGGAGAATCCAATTGGCCACCAAGGCCTGTCGCCAAAGCACCGTTAAGTGAAGGGAGCAAACAGGAGGGAGGAGTGTCCCAGCTCATCAACCTGCCGATCCATCCAGACGTCTCAAGCAACACGACATTTGTAGGTTATGTTTGTTTTAACTCTGTTCCATATTCTTAACAATAATTTTCTGAAAAAATTATTGGATTCATTTTATATATTTTGTTGGTTTCGCGTCAACCTAGTATTTCTAAGTTTTCACTACGGGTTTACGAAATATTTATGGAGATAAATTATGAACTGCCACGACTTGAAACTTTCGGATCTTACCTCTTCTCAGTCTAAAATATAAATACCGTAAAACCTCCCAAGAGCGACCCATTTAATGAGCACACACAACCACATCTTAGCGTTATTCTATTTAAAAACTCAGCAATGATTCAAACTGTACGAATTCGACCTCCAAAGAGAGACCGGCGTTAACGAAGCGACCTCTCACGGGAAGTTGTAGCGTGAAATGAATAATTAAATCAATTTCGGGACATGAGATGTAACACGTGCTCCACCATAAAGCATAATAGGAATAAATCGCTCAATTGCCTCCCATATGTTGTGCACGGTAGCACTGAAGTGGATTCATTAATTGAACGCAGGTTTCTGGAGATGAGTTTGTTTTCATTTTAGTAACTTAGTCTCAGGCATCTCTGCCTTTCTACAGGAAAACATAAACAAACTGGGGTTTTATCCATTACATATGTTCTCCTGTAGAAGGACAGAGATTCCTGAAAGCTTGAGACTAAGTTACTAAAATGAAAACAAACTCATCTCCAGAGACCTGCGTCATTGTTTAATGTCCAGGAGATTGAATCAATTGATAAATATATTTGTTTTATACTTTGTTCTCTATATGGATATTCTTAAAACGGCTCGTTGTATATCGCTTTTATCCTCTTTTGATGAATAAATACTATTGCTCTTTGAATTCGATCCCAATCCATTATTACCTTTTATTTAAGGGGGATAGAAGGAATATACAAATTCCAAAATGTATAGATCACATTATAATTGGGATTATAGATTCAAACATAAGGTAACAAGATCACATACAAATTAATAAATCATGACATTTCGGTAACAGCTCACCAAAATTATTAATTTGGATGTTATCTTATGTTTTACCAATAGTTAAAACTCTCAAAATTGTAAAATTTCAATTCTCACTTGTTTTAAACCATTTGTGCAAAACAAGATCTTTGTACCAAGTAATAAGATTTGAATGTGATAAAGCACAATTTGGATTATAGATAATAAAAAGAAAATGAGACCTAATCATAGTGTGTGACTTTTCGGCAACAGCATTGTCACCATCACCAATATTTTTCTTTTGTCTGATGATGGTAACAAAACTGTTGCCGAAACGACACACTATTAAATTATTTGGATTAGGTCTTATTTTCTTGTATTAAGGTTTGAATGTATATACATACCATTGGTATCACAGGGCAAAATCATGGGTTGATTTTTAACTTGTAAAATAAAATATTGAAAAGTTTTCAAGCCTTTATTACAAGTAGAAATGAGCAAATTATTTCAAATTAAGAATTTTTTTTGTATTGTCATTAGTCCATCAAGTTAAGACTGTGACTATATGGACAAATATTATCCAATTTGATCTGTTAGTGACATCAATCACAGCCAATCTAGTGACCTCTTTCTTGGCCTCTTCTAACCAGCTCTTCCTGCAATTTTTCTCAACATCAGAATCTCTTGATAAGGCACAATTTGAATTAAAGATTATCGACACAAGGTAATAAGAACAAAAAAAAAACTTATTTGGATTTGGTCTTATTACCTTGTGTTTATAATCGGAATCCAAAATGTATATGTATTGTGTTTGTATCTCTTCATCTGTTCAAAGAGTTACTCTAGCTAATGAAAGACCATTGTGAAAAATGGGTTGATAGTGAGATGAAAACATTCATTTTTCAAATATCGAATGAAATAATAAATCTTAAGAGAGAATTGAAGCAAAATTGTCACATATTGAGATTTAAAAAAAACACAACAATAAAATGAACCTGAATTTTTCTTAATATTTGCCTACATACACCTAATGAAGCACAACCAGGAAATCACAGAAACTATTCCAATACAGTTAAACCTGTCTATAGCTCCCCCTCTAAATAGCGCCTCCCTCTCTATAGCGCCCGATTTTAAATACGTAGTAAAATGCGATTTACATTAAAAATGACCTGTCTATAGCACCCCCTCTCTATAGCACTCTATTTTGGTGAGTCCCAAGAGGGGGCGCTATAGACAGGTTTAACTGTATATAAAAACCTAATTCAAAGCGGATATAAATTGTTAAATGTGATGTGCGGACTGAGAGCCCCGGAAAGTTCCATAGTCTCTTGTGATATCAACACCATCCGCGACTTTAAGTGACACTTTCGAAATATCTGCCAGACTTCCTTGACAATTGCTTTATAGTGAATGTCAATCGACAAATGGTAAATATGAGTTTTTTAGTTCTGTTCGTTGTTCTTCGATATTGATGATTGTATATTCAGCGATGCTAGACTATAGTGATGACTTCTATATAGACACTCGATTGTTATGGAAGTCAGAACACTAGCGCAGATATAAATAATATTGAGAAACTTCCCTTATCAAGAATTCCATCGGTCATGGTATAAAGCTTTTATATTTTATACCACGCTTCACTTAACATTCAAACAGTTAAGTTACACACTTGCCTTGATTTTTAGCACTGTATGCTAATCATATTTATGTACAGTTTTTGTTATTATTAATATACTTTCAAATTTCGAAACTATTATTGACGCGTATGATTCTTTTTAAAAATAAACAATTTTTACTGCCCTTATTGCAATGGAAAAAATTGTTTATTTTTAAAAGAATCATACGCGTCTATAATAGTTTCGAATTTTGATAACAGATAGCGCGCTAATGCATCATAATATAATTTATATACTTTCTACAATTTTTTATCAACTAACATTTTTTTCTTTATCTTCTATTCTACTATTAATGTAGAGCAGGCATTATGATAGCATGGAATGAATTGAACATACGATACTGTCACAGACCTAAGAGTGAAATGAAACCTAACGTACATAAGATTTGTTGATATCTGGATCAGAAATGTACAAGATAACATTTGACCTTCCATAGAACTTAGAAGCATCGTTCAAACGACATTTTGATGTTAAAATTGACAGGTAGCACATACAGCTATACTGTTAACTACAGGAACAAATCCATTATGACCGGAATAAAGATGAACAGTAAAAGAAGAGCCATTAAAGAAGAAAAGGCAGAGTTTTACACCCTAACTAATGGCCTAATAAAAAGTGAGAGTTTGGGTGATGAACCTACCTCACAGGCCTAAACGTAATTGCCTTCTTCGGCAATCCATCTGCCTCAGGAATGCAACCCAATCTTTACTTCTAATTTACGGCGGAGAAGTATGTCCGAACATATATCTGGCTCAGGATGGGGCAGCTCCTCTTGGGAAATATGACGAACCGTTATTTCGTGGATTGTAATCCTTCAATCAGGATCAACTTCAGGGAGGTCCCGTGTCCTTTTGGATTATTGTAGTTTGGACTTATATATCATTTTCAATCTTTAAAAATATTTTCTAGGCTCATATCGGACATGACAATTCGCTGATGGGGTTTAACTTGGTGTCAGATGACCCTGAAGAAATTTATTATTTTTAAAACTGTTTCAAAGCGGGGTTCGAACCAAAGTTCTGGTGAGTCTTAACGACAATTCAAGCTATCACAGTCTACAATCTTAAAATAGAGAATATAGTGAGTTATTTCAAAGCAATAACGCGCCATCTATATATAACGAATGAAGACATTAAGACGCGAAGAGGTAGAGCATTGTTCGATTCAAATACTATATGTAATTCTACTGTTCTAAAAGCTTATGTCCATAGTTTGCATAAATACCATTTCTAAGATTCCATCATTTAGTGTAGCATATAAAAGCAGAAGGATCCAATACGGTATTAGAGCTCTAAAGAAGCGGTCTGGTCGATTAAATTGGCGAAACCGCTGGAAAGGTTTACCCTGATGAGTCAAGCCCTCCCAATATTTTTTCATCGCAGTAAGGACAGTAGAAGTTTAACTTATTTGTGAAAAGAAACATTCGCGTCTTAAGGTCTTCATTCGTTATATAGTGAGTTATGGATGCTTGAGCTATAAACGTACTGAATTTTTGTACATAAGGAAGCAGTACGAAATATCACATTATAATATCATGTTTGCTTGTACCTCTGGTGAAGTTGAATTTATGCTAGAATAGTCACATTGACGAAATTCTATTCCAAGGAGGTTGGTATTCTTCTAGGTGTCCTGCAATCGAAATAGTTCCAACTTTTTCTCAAATGATAGTTCTACCTTTTTCTCAAATGATAGTTCTACCTTTTTCTCAAATGATAGTTCTACCTTTTTCTCAAATGATAGTTTTATACTGAAAAATGTGCCTCAGACTAAAATTAAAATTATAATTAGTTCAACATAACAAATATATATTTTATTGTATGTAAGCAAAAATGATTTAAGAGTTTAAAGAAATTAGTTTTTAAAATGTTAGTTCGTTTTTGCGTCTAACTCGTTACAGGGGGAGGGTTTACTTTTATCTTTTATTATCTATTTTTATATGAACTTTTTAAAGTATAGAAAATTATATTTTAAAGACATTTATGTTTGTCTTACCTTAAAGATAGAGGTTTCCAGGCCAGTATTTATATTTCTTGAAAAATAGACACTTCGGCCAGTCTGTTTGTGTTAAAAAAAGAAAGCTAAATTCGCGATTTGACAATGAACATATGATCTCATCTGTGTTTACGATTCCAAACAGAAGAATCCTCTACATAAGCCCGTATGTGTTTCTTGAAAGCTTTCAGGTGCACAACGTTTAAGAGTTGGTTTAAGTTCACTTAGATCAGGAAAAAAGATGAAAAAAAACGGTTATTTAGACTCTTCATGCATAAAGATTGAATATTTTCCAGAAGGAAATTGATCTAAAAAGCATAGGGCTCTTCTCCCGTCGAATTAAACGTCAAAACTAGACGCCATATATTGACCGTCGCCGCAAACTAGCGACCTCAGGTCGGTGACAAAGCCACAACACCAGCTTTGGCAAACTGAGAAGTGTCCATCCTTGAGACCATGGTTTCGGGTTAATGACCCTCGTTAGCCTAGGGCGGACATGAGAGACACGCGGGATCTAATGGATAAAGTTTTTTAAATATTTGTTGACACATGGCAGAACGAATGCGGATATAGAATAAACTTCGTTATATATTCCTTGATAAATAAAGTGAGGCGAGCAAATAAAATATGATGGGACCTCAGTTTTATGGACAGAGCAAAGACCGGCTTGAAACAAAACTTCCTTCTCTATCCCCATAAATTCGGTACTGGAGGTAGTCTGAAAATCCTTCCTCCACCAACACCAATAAACATTTCAAGTCTAAATGAAAATTTCCAGAGTTCATTTTCTCCCCATTCACTCAGATCCCTCGTCGTACGTCAGCATCTTAATCATATGCAGCGTCAGTAAGGTCAAATTCTCCTTCCTGTTGAGCTCACTTCCCGGGTCATTCCTCGGTTTATAGCAACGTTTACTTTTCCTTCACATTCCTGCAACATCCAGTTGGTTGGACCTACCTATCATACATATCATACATGCTATCACACCCACATATCATACATGCTATCATACCTACATATCATACATGCTATCACACCCACATATCATACATGCTATCACACATACTACATTTGATAGGACCTCAGTTTTATGGACAGAGCAAAGTTCAAAGACCGGCGCTTGAAACAAAACTTCCTTCTCTATCCCGTAAATTCGGTGCTAAGAGTAGTCTGAATCTATCATACATAACCTATTCTTACTTCTTCCTCTTATTTTTTTATTATTATCCCTAGAACATATGATACAGACCATAATAACCATGGTGCGAAGAAGTTGGTGATTGCTTTTACTGTAAGTTCACCACATGTCTACACATGTGAAAAGCAGTTCGACTTCATACTTACAAATGTGTCATAGCCCTGTTACTTTGCACTAAACTGGTGGGTTGAACTTTGTAAGAATCGGGGGTCATTGGAGCATTTTTCTCTTCTTAATGGTTTCTCTATATGGAGTTTTACCAAAATATACAAGTCCTGAAGATTTTTGTTAACCAGTTTGGACTTGCTATCTTTAATAATATTTTCTTATTTATTCGCATCTCACACACACGCATACACAACACACACATTATTTACGGAGTCAGAGGAATATATTCTGTCAATTCAAATTCCTGGACTCTCAATCTTACGTAACCTACCCATGCTACTCTAGCGGAATTTGAGTGCTTCCTTGGGTCTGAATTGAAGTAGATGCTATGAAAATTCAGATGTTTATATGGACTTGATGCTTTATGTATATAAACATCAATTTTTCCATTGCAGTAAGGGCAGCAGAAATTGTTTTATGTTTAAAATAATCATACGAGTCTATGATTGTTTCGAAATTTCATAACAGATGGCACGCTAATGCATCATAAATAAACATATTACTCAATTGGTTTGTTTTGTGTTTTTCTGGGATTTGAACTTTCGAAAGATCTGTGTTTCTCTGGGATTTACAAATCCGAAAGAGGTTATACTAATTCAGTTTGATGCCCTCGCTATCTTATGTAGTATATCCATGTTTTTTCAAACAGATATCTTGTGTTTTCCTAGAATTAATAAGTCGGTAATGTATACAACCCAAGTTTATCATAGTCTGGAGGTTTGTGAAGTAAGCAACGATATCAACTGACGAAATATTGCGGTTATATCGTTTGATGCTAATTCATTCAGGATATTAAAAATAAAAAAGCATATCCTGACCAGGATCACATGTGCTTTACAGATTGCAGAGCGCCATCTAGTGGAACAGAAATCAACTAAACATCGATTTAGCCTGTTCCCTAATATTTGGCCAACTCAATTTCTTGATAAATCAAGAAAAGCCATCCACGAAAGCATTTCGCGCTGTTGGCGCTCGTCAGCGTGGAGTAGGCTGAATATGTACATGGGTTTTATATATAGATTGGCTGAAACATATCTTTAGAAGGGGCAAGGTGGGTACAAAGAATGGCGAATTAACTTTTTTATAAAGAAATAAATAAATCATTAACCCAGTCCAAATCTACCAGTAAATACAGGTGCCAAAACTGGGGCGTGAAAACTTTGTAAAGTTAAACTGAACCTATGTAGACGACACTTACAGCGTGTGAGCTGTCTCAAAACCTAGTCTACAATGGCCACCATGGACTGTGTGCCAATATGTAATTGGGATAGGAGAGAGATAACAACTAAAGTTGCATATGTAAAACTAAATAAATACATTTCAAATCACATTCACACTAAAGTTCTCTATCTTATGAAAACGTTAGAGAATGTAGGAGTGAAATCCATTGAGAAAACAAATTTGTTCCACATTCCGAGGCTTCCAAGAATTTAAAATAGATTACCAGGACAAAAAAACCGCGGCCAAAAAAAAGAAAAAAAAAAAAAAAAGGTTAAGGCGCACCGATTACCCCTCCCTTGAATGAATTATTGACGCTTCACCAACTTTCCTGCCCAATGTTTTTCTTATCTTGTCCTTTCAATTCAAATCGATTACAAAATTTTAAATTATTACTTTTTTTTTCATGTGCACACAATTACGGTAAAATATTTTAACGATTTTCTCCCCTCCTGAACGGTAATAAGGGTTGAAATTCTCGTTTAAATTGATGGCAGCATCTGTTAGACTGTCTAGGGCAGGGGTGTGGCTCATCACTTGAGTCTCCTCAATCTATGCCGTATTTGGGCAATTTAGGATTTTTCTGTTCGCGATGTATTTCCTTCCTTTTTAAAAATTATCCCTAGTAAACGTGGTACAGGCCATAATAATCATGGTAGGTAGAAGTTGACGACTGCTTTTACTGTAAGTGCATCACATATCTAAACATGTGAAAAGCAGTTCGACTTTGCACTTAAAAATGTGCCAGAGCACCATTTGGTTACTTGCACTCCCTGGGGCAATTTCCTCCCTAACACCGGGAGGTGCAGTACAGTAATATTACGGATTTAAGCTTTCAGTGGTTCTCATGCTGGCACATGTTACACTCGAACTCTCTATGCAGGATCCTGCCTCCAGCCCAAAGTTTATTTTGTTTTGTTCCATGTTTTCTAAACTTATAACCATCACACAGTTCTAATGAAGCTGTACCCAACTTACATGAATTCGGCTTAAAATATTCCCGTTGGTTTTATTTGAGCCGTGGTGATATCTTTGTACAGTATTTACTTTAGAATAAATGCGAAAAGTTACATATACGGGAATTTTGCGGGGAGGAAATTGATATATGAAAGCCAAGGTCGTCTTTCCGTCAAAACTAGACGCCATCTATTGACCGTCGTCGAAAACTAGAGGCCTCGGGTCGTTGACAAAGCCACAACACCAGCCCTGGGCTGACGAGGGTCATTAGCCTGAAACCATGGTCTCAAGGTGGATGCTTCTCAGTTTGTCAAAGCTGGTGTTGTGGCTTTGTCACCAACCCGAAGCCGCTAGTTTGCGGCGACGGTCAATAAATGGCGTCTAGTTTTGACGTCTATTTTGACGGAAGAGCGACCTCCTTTGATGTCATATAAATTCTAATGACGTTATGTGGCGCTGAGTTTGTTGTTGACATTAATATGATGTAAAAACCTTGATAAAGATTGGGGTTCAGCCAACTGAAATATTGGTAAATAAATTATATATTTTGATACAATATATGTCGTTTTAATTGAATATATATGACATAATAAAATATGATTTTTATTATTCATTAATATAATTATAATTTAAATAATCATAGAATTAACACAGAGTTAATTTTTTAAAATCCTTAACAAAAGGAGTACAACCCAAGATGTTTTTTGTATATACTTAGATTATATTATTATTAAATTGTATATATGCAAACTGTTTTGTTCTTAAAATATAATCATTAAAAATAAATACAATTTTTTGGATATAAAAGTTATCATTTCACTTCAATCCACGACTGCATGAATGAATTGGTAACGTACCTAAAATACATCTTTTTTTATGACACCATTTTTAATAGTCGACAGGATGTATTTTAACCCTGTACGAGAAGAATTCCAATAGATTTCAAAGCCATATATTGCAACTAAGATATTTGGGAAAAGATATAGATAAAAGAATAGCAATTATGGAAGTCGAAACTTTAATTAAGAAATTAAAAAGGATAAAAAAAAGTATAAAAGGCATTGAAGAAAATATCGAATCCATTGTGTCTATGGTAGATGTAAATGCAACGAAATGCAAACTAGAGTATGCAAATAATGATTTGATGAAAATGAGTGATATTTTCTTGCAGAAACTTGAGGATGAGGATTTGAATGACGAAGTGGAAAATTGCATAGATAAGTGTATAAGATTAAAGTGTGAATTGGATTTAAGGCATAATGGGCAAGAAACATCTGAAAAAAAAGTAAATTTACATGTTAAAATGCCTAAACTTGAATTGCCAACTTTCGATGGTAGATTAGAATCATGGCTTTCATTTAAGGATTTATTTTATTCTGCAATTGGTTCTAACTCACAAATACCGGAAATTGAAAAGTTACAATATTTGAAAGGCCAACTGAGAGGCGAAGCCCTAAGACTGGTCAACGCATTTCCAATTACAGCCGATAATTATGTTGAGGTTTGGCAAACCTTATTAACAAGATATGATAATCCAAAGGATCTGATTTTCACCCAAATAGATAATGCATTAAGATTACCAAAGTTAGCCGATGACAACCATAAGTCAATGTTTAAACTTCTAGATAGTTGCAACGAGATAGTAAGAACAGTGAAGGTATTAGGTTACCAAATCGATAGTTTATCTGATGTGTTTTTCGTCGAGATCATACAAGATAAGCTTGATAAAACCACAAGAAAACAGTGGGAATTGCAGAACAACCCAAGGGTTGTGCCTTCAATTAAGGATTTAATGGAATTTCTAGAAATTCACGCAAAAAGCTTGCAGAATTTGCCAAATAAAGATGCAAATGTGGAGAAACATTCAATAAGAAGGGAATCACATAAGGAAATGGAGGAGTCATCTATTAAAAGGGAAACAGCCTCAAGAATGGAAGTACAACAAAAGCAATGGGGACATCCAGGTAGAAGCCCTATGGACTATAGTTCTAAAAGACGTCCTTGCCGAATTTGCCTGAACCGGGGACATGCCGGACGCTTCCATCCTGAGAATAGGTGCTGGTTTCGCGAGAGGGCCGTGCAAGCCCCCCCCCCGCTGCAAGCTTCATGTCCGTGCCGTCTCGATCCATGGACACCTTGACGCAGACAACAGCCCCTTCGAGCGAATGCCGACCAGCTCCGCCTCAACACTCCTGACGCCAAGGTCTGTATATAAATCTAAATGTGAATAATAACAGTATTGTAGCTCTCATGGATACTGGCTGTACCTTCTCTATAATTCCTCAACATATGATAGATAAGATTCAACCAAACTATGTTGTTTTTAATAATTTACCTCTTATTAAACAGACATCCGGTATGCTAAATATAAATTCAAAAATTAATGTTAATACAACTATAGGATTTATTACTAGAGATATTGATTTTTATTCCTCTGATATTAATTTGCCATATGTATTGCTTTCTTTACACCATATAAGATTATTTAAATTAGACATTGATTTTCAAAGTTTTACAATTACTCAATTTGGTAGAATTCTTAATGTTAATTACCATAACCCTAATAATAATAATTATACACATCATAATGTAATTCCTTTATTTAAATCTATTATTCCTCCTAATGAAAATGATTTTAGAAATTTTTAATAGTGTAGAATTTGATGAAAAACTTTCACCATATGAAAAATCTGATTTAATTAAATTAATTAAGGAAAATAAGGAAGCGTTTGCTGCCCATAAAATGGATATAGGACATATTAAAGCAGATCCAATTAGAATTAAACTTACCTCACAAACACCTATTTCATTAAAGCCTTTTAGACCTTCCTTCTCGGACAACATTGAAATTAAAAGACAGATTGAAGAACTTTTAAAATATAATGTCATTAGACCATCTTATTCCTCCTATGCATCCCCTGCTATGTTGGTGAATAAGCGAAATGAAGGTAAAATTCGACTAGTAATAGACTACAGAAAATTAAATGATATAATAAAAAGAGATTCTGAGCCCATACCAAGAATAGATTCTATATTAGATAAGCTTTCAGAAGCTAATATCTTCACTACACTAGATCTTTTATCAGGTTATCACCATTTAGATATACACCCAGATGATAAAGAATACACAGCTTTTACTACCACTCACGGACTTTACGAATTTAATAAATTATCTTTTGGATTAAAAAATAGTCCAAGTCAATTCCAAAGAGTTTTAAGGCAAATTTTAAATAAATATGATGTTGATTTTTGCATGAATTACTTCGATGACTTCATTATATTTTCAAATAATTTTCAGGAACATTTGACCCATTTAAAAGTAATTTTAGATATTTGCATAAAGGAAAATATTAAGCTAAAACTAAGTAAATGTAAATTCGCTACTTATCAGATTTCTTTTCTAGGATATGAAATATCAAACCATCAATTTTCACCCAGCACTAATAATATAGAAACGATTAGAAAATTGAATTCCCCAAGGAATAAAAAGGATTTACAACGAGTTTTAGGATCTATTAACATTTACTCGAAATTTATCCCTAATTATGCTAAACTCAGACTCCCTTTGAATAATTTGTTGAAAAAAGATGTAAAATGGAAATGGGATGAAGAATGCGAAACCGCATTTTCTAAATTAAAAAATATGATAACCTCAAAACCTATATTAGCTATCTATAATCCCAAATATCCTATACACCTTTACACGGATGCTAGCCAAGAACAGATCGGATCTATCCTAAAACAAGAACAACCCGATGGGCTTTTAAAGCCAATAGCGTATAGAAGCCGTAGAATGACATCTTATGAATCAAACTATTGTGTAACTGAGCAAGAATGCCTTGCTATTATTGATGCTGTGGATTTCTTTTTACCCTACTTAGATGGCGTGCATTTCACCATCCATACAGACCATGCTTGTCTAAAGTATTTGAAGAACATAAAGAACCCAAAAGGACGATTATTTAGATGGAGCTTAAAGCTCTCAATGTTTGACTTTGAGATAAAACACATAAGAGGAACTGAAAATAAAGAAGCTGATTTTCTCAGCAGATACCCCATAGCTCATTTTGTTTCTGACCCAGAACTAAAACAAGCTCAATTTGATGATAACATCAATGATAGGAAATAAACTAATTTTAATGGACTTTTAACAATAAAGAAAAAAGGATTAATCAAAAGTGTTGTTCCACCATCATTAAGAGAAAAAGTATTAATAAGAGCTCATCAAGATTACGGCCATATAGGAGTATCTAAAATGTTAAATCTAATTTCCCCTATCTATTATTGGCCCTACCTAATTCAAGATATTTCTAATTATGTAAAACACTGTGAGGTGTGTCAACTCAATAAAATATCTCACCAGAAGAAATTTGGTCTGTTGGAAAGTCTCCCCCCAGCTAAGGATCCTTTTGATCTTGTGTCTATAGACACAGTAGGTGGACTAAATTACTATAATTCCACAAAGAAATTCCTTCACATCATCGTAGATCATGCTACTAGATACATTTGGGCTTTCCCCTCAAAAAGTCAAACTACTGACTCATATATAAATTGCCTAAACAAAATTTTTCAAATACAAAAACCCAAACAATTTTTAAGTGACAGGGCACCATCATTTACTTCACCAAGATTTAGAAAATATTTGATTAACAATAACATTAAACAATTATTGACTTCATCATCAAGACCTCAGTGTAATGGGTTAAATGAACGACTTAACCAAACTATAATAACCAGGTTAAGATGTAAATTCAATAACTTGAAAGGAAAATCAATACCATGGACGAAATTGTTAGATTCAGTACTAAATGAATATAATAATACTCCCCATTCCATAACAGTCTATACTCCTACTTACCTTTTGTATGGTAAGCTCCCTTATGATCCCCCTTAAAAGAATCAGAATTTTACCCCCCTATAGACACTGCCAGAACAAATGCCTATAATAATACATTAAAATTTCATCAGATAAATAAAATTAGATATGATCAACATTATCAACCTTCCACCTTTAAAGTAGGCGATAAAGTTTGGTTACAAACCTTTTACCATCCAGATAACCGAAAATTAATGCCTCCAATGTCTGGGCCATTTACAATCTTAAAACAGATATCCCCAGTCAATTATGAAATTGATAAACACCAATCTAATTTAGGAAAAACTACCATGGTAATTCATTCATCCAAATTGAGGCCATACTACTCAAAAGAAGGATTTGAGTTAAAACTGACAAAAAGTAAAATACCCACTTTAGAGAAAAAAACAAACCAACAAGTGGCACCTAAGGTAGTGAAAAGTAGAATCCCTCTTCTTACTAAATAATGGTAGGGAAATCTTAATATAAATAAGACAATACCAAAAATAACTACGCCTAAAAATTATAAAAAGAATATAATTTTTGTGCACACATAAGATATAACTTGACACTTTTCTTTTCAATTGTTGTAAATATTTTACATTTTGATTTTATTTGTTGAGAAATTCACTCATATGATTCTATATATTTTTCCCTCACAAATTTTATATGGAACATTTCATATTCGAACATTCTTTTTTTTTAATGTAAATAGTAAAACTTCATGTGTAAATATTTTTCATTATGTGGAAGTAAATAACCCATTATTTTATGTTTTTATTCTGATCAAACCAAATAAATGTGAAACAAGATGTTGGATACCACTCGTCATTATGAGAAATAAATTTGTGATTTTCAAAAATATATTTTTTGGCATGTGGCAAAATACCTTTTGAATCTTGAGAGCCTGAGAAGGCCTACTCAATTCATGAGGTAAATCCCCTTATGAATTATAGGAAGGAGACACCTATAAATTCAAATAAGATTGGATAATTTTCA
This sequence comes from Cordylochernes scorpioides, assembly GCA_030710605.1. Lineage (NCBI taxonomy): Eukaryota > Metazoa > Arthropoda > Arachnida > Pseudoscorpiones > Chernetidae > Cordylochernes > Cordylochernes scorpioides. The sequence continues at coordinate 104,518,120 of CP092868.1, read as the reverse complement.
GCTACTGTCAAGAAAAAAGGTACCAATAGGAATATGTAGAAGGAATAAAGAGCAGCATTGATATAGTTTCAATTGGTATCCTCCATCTTAATTGATAATCTATGTAAATAATAATGATACTTTTTTTTTACTTTGAAAATTACTCCCTAATTTTTATCCTTGGAGGGAAGAAATGACATAATAAAAATATGATTTTTATTATTCATTAATATAATTATAATTTAAATAATCATAGAATTAACACAGAGTTAATTTTTTTAAATCCTTAACAAAAGGAGTACAACCCAAGATGTTTTTTGTATATACTTAGATTATATTATTATTAAATTGTATATATGCAAACTGTTTTGTTCTTAAAATATAATCATTAAAAATAAATACAATTTTTTGGATATAAAAGTTATCATTTCACTTCAATCCACGACTGCATGAATGAATTGGTAACGTACCTAAAATACATCTTTTTTTATGACATATATATATATATTTCATATACAATGGGTGACATTTGACGTGATGTGTGTTTACCCGAGACATGGGCTATGTAGAAAGTGTCCTGAATCAAGTATTTGACTGAATGGAACAGAGTGGAACCTACCTTCAGTTGTTTGGATAGTGACAGCAGCGTGAGGTACTGGACATCACAACACGACAGATCAGCTCTTGTTACCTAGCACATTAACTATACTATATGTATATAATATATAACAATATAAAACACCGTCTATATATTGTTACATCAATTTTAATGCGCCCTACATTTATTCAAAATATTTTATGATATTTAATTTTTATTTAAAACAGAATATTTAGATTATCATCATTCCTTTTTATAGTTTCATTCTTTTTGTAATATTTATTGTACATATATCTTGATTGGTTATTGGAGCGAGAGAGGACCTAGACGAAGACTGCGGATCACGACCTACGAGGAAGACCACGAATAAATAAACACAAAAACTTTAAAAGGTAATTTATTTTTATTTACTTTTATTTATTTGCTTTGAATATGGAAACCCGCTCGGGAAACGTGTATAACACCAAGAAGGAAGAAACCAAAGTCGACGACCCGGCAAAGCTGCAACTTGGTGCAACAATATGGGGATTTTTTTTTGCTTATCCTTAGTACACGTGGTACAGGCCATGATAATCATGGTGGGTAGAAGTAGGCGTCTGCTTTTACTGTAAGTACACCACATATCTACACATGTGAAAAGCAGTTCGACTTTGCACTTACAAATATGACAGGACCCCGTTTGTTTACTTACACGCGCTGGTAGGGTTGGACTTTTGCCCATTATATAGGGAATGAAAACATTAAGACGCAAATGTTTCTTTTACCCTTAAATAAAATTTCTACTGTCCTTACTGTATATAAATTGGGAGGGCTTAGCTCATCAGTGGTGAACCCTCCCAACGGCACTGATGAGCCAAACCCTCCCAATATATTTTTTCATCGCAGTAAGGGCAGTAGGAATTGGATTTATATGTAAAAGAAACAATAACGTCTTAATGGTTTCATTTCACTATATAGCTGACAATGCTAACTTCCTAAAATGTTCCTTGACAACGAGGGTTCATTATTAGAAATGGATCTACGATAGCTGTGGCTGGGCGCGTCACGGAATGTTCTACAGTAGCGTACAGTGTAAGGTAACCTCCGTGTACACATCAAAGAAACAGGAAATAAGGTCGAACTACGACATCGAGGTATAAGTGACAGATTCGAGGAGAAGCTACAACCACGGAGCCTATATAAGCATATGGCTGTGATAAGGACAAGAACAATATGTATGTATGCATAAAATGGCATCTCTCCACTATTAATGAATACATCAAAACAGTACAAGGTGACTGACAGAAAGGTGACTGTCTATATATAACATAAAGCTGCAGGAGAAAGATAATCATGTACCTAGAGGAACATCTCTACCTAATGTATATTTCTGATGCATATTTAGGTGCTCCTCTCTAAGTATATATAGGTATAATATTGCTGCATCATGATGTATTTACATTTTTTGTCATCAAAATTATAATATCGTTATAATTGATTTAAATAATAATATAAATTAGTTTTTCAATGATTATGTATTATATTTCGACAGAGTATTTATTGTTTATTATTATGTATATTTGGCTCCACTGGAACTTCACATGCTTCAAAGATAGGAGCGAGGATAGAACAATGGAGACAAGAGACGTGAAGTCTACGTGGAAGACAGCTACGACACAACAAATAAATAAACAACTTCTGAAGGTAACTATTTAATTATTTACCTTTTTATTATAGAAACCCGCTCGGGAACCATGTACAATACCAATAAAGAGGAAACCAAGGTCGATTACCCTGCAAAACTGCAATCTGGTGTTACAATTGGTGTAGAGGCAAGTGCCGACCCAGTTGTTTTGAACCCCAACATTGAAATTCCCAAGTATGACGGGACTGGGGACCCTTGTCCGTGGATAGATTCTCTCGAAGAGATTGGTTTCCTTTACCATTGGGCAGACTACATAATTGCCCGTTATGCCGCAATGAACATGATGGAAAGCGCCAAGACCTGGTTGAATTTACACAAGGCAGTTTCACGAGTTAGAAAAGCATCAAAATCCGCCTCATTCAGGATTTTTCTTTGGATGCAAATAATGCAAATGAATGCAAATTTACGAGGAAGACAACTACGAGGACGACACAACAAATAAATAAACAACTTCTGAAGGTAACTATTTCATTGTTTACTTTTTTATAATTTACCTTTATTATGGAAACCTGCTCGGGGAACACATACAATACCAATAAAGAGGCTGCAATCTGACGTAACAATATGATACATTAGCGCGCCATATGTTATCAGAATTCGAAACTATTATAGACGCGTATGATTAAAGTGGCGAAACCACTGGGAGGGTTCACCACTGATGAGCCAGGCCCTCCCATTCATTTTTCATTGCAGTAAGGGCTGTAAAAATTGTTTCATTTTTTAAAAGAATTATACGCGTCTATAATAGTTTAGAATTCTCATATATAGGTGTATATATATATGTGAAAAATAATAAAAAAGGTCAGGTGTTATAATAAATAAAAAAGGCATATCCTGACGGTGAGCTCATAAGCTTTTTTTAGATAGCGAAGCGCCATCTAGTGTAAAAAAAATCAACTAAACGTTGATTTAGCCTGTTGCCTGATATTTGGCCAATCCATTTTCTTGATAAATCAAGAAAAGCCAACCGCGTTGGGCTGTTGGCCTCCGTCAGGATTGTGCAGGTTGTACCGCAACGACCAATAATTTGACCCAGATACATCCCGAGAAATCAATAAATGGGTATTTGAGGTCAAATTTACGTAATTATCAAGATTTATCATGAAAATGGATTTGAAGAAATATTAACTTTAAAAAATAGATTTTTTGTTTTAAATAAATATATAGAAACAGAGACGCAATGCTTACTTTGAATTATTAAATAAAAAAGAGAAACTTTGCCTGTAGGACACCGATCTATAAAAAAGACAATTAAAACAGACTATAAACCTAAGCACCGGGTATTGACCGTCGTGCAGAACGTATGGTCTCGGTACGGCAGAAACAAGGAAGACCACTCAAGCCGGGAGCTCGCAAGGTTTAGTAATGTTAAAAATTACAAACTTTTACAATAGATGCCATATATGTTTTAATCAATAAGAGAATTACCCTTCGGTAAGGTAGGAAATAGAACAAGTTATGACAATGTTCTAGCACGGGTTGACAGAAAATGTTTGAAGTCACAGGAACATTACATGGAGACAGAACATGTCGGTAAGGTAGAGAACAGAACAAGTTATGACAATGTACATTTGACAGTAAATGTTTGAAGTCACAGGAACATTACATGGAGACAAAACATGTCGGTAAGGTAGAGAACAGAACAAGTTATGACAATGTACATTTGACAGCAAATGTTTGAAGTCACAGGAACATTACATGGAGACAGAACATGTCGGTAAGGTAGAGAACAGAACAAGTTATGACAATGTACATTTGACAGCAAATGTTTGAAGTCACAGGAACATTACATGGAGACAGAACATGTCGGTAAGGTAGAGACAGCACAAGTTATGACAATGTACATTTGACAGCAAATGTTTGAAGTCACAGGAACATTACATGGAGACAGAACATGTCGGTAAGGTAGAGAACAGAACAAGTTATGACAATGTACATTTGACAGCAAATGTTTGAAGTCACAGGAACATTACATGGAGACAGAACATGTCGGTAAGGTAGAGACAGCACAAGTTATGACAATGTACATTTGACAGCAAATGTTTGAAGTCACAGGAACATTACATGGAGACAGAACATGTCGGTAAGGTAGAGAACAGAACAAGTTATGACAATGTACATTTGACAGTAAATGTTTGAAGTCACAGGAACATTACATGGAGACAGAACATGTCGGTAAGGTAGAGAACAGAACAAGTTATGACAATGTCCATTTGACAGTAAATGTTTGATGTCACAGGAACATTACATGGAGACAAAACATGTCGGTAAGGTAGAGAACAGAACAAGTTATGACAATGTACATTTGACAGCAAATGTTTGAAGTCACAGGAACATTACATGGAGACAGAACATGTCGGTAAGGTAGAGAACAGTACAAGTTATGACAATGTACATTTGACAGTAAATGTTTGAAGTCACAGGAACACCACATGGAGACAGAACATGTCGGTAAGGTAGAGAACAGAACAAGTTATGACAATGTCCATTTGACAGTAAATGTTTGATGTCACAGGAACATTACATGGAGACAAAACATGTCGGTAAGGTAGAGAACAGAACAAGTTATGACAATGTACATTTGACAGTAAATGTTTGAAGTCACAGGAACATTACATGGAGACAGAACATGTCGGTAAGGTAGAGAACAGTACAAGTTATGACAATGTACATTTGACAGTAAATGTTTGAAGTCACAGGAACACCACATGGAGACAGAACATGTCGGTAAGGTAGAGAACAGAACAAGTTATGACAATGTACATTTGACAGTAAATGTTTGAAGTCACAGGAACATTACATGGAGACAGAACATGTCGGTAAGGTAGAGAACAGAACAAGTTATGACAATGTACATTTGACAGCAAATGTTTGAAGTCACAGGAACATTACATGGAGACAGAACATGTCGGTAAGGTAGAGAACAGAACAAGTTATGACAATGTACATTTGACAGCAAATGTTTGAAGTCACAGGAACATTACATGGAGACAGAACATGTCGGCAAGGTAGAGACAGCACAAGTTATGACAATGTACATTTGACAGTAAATGTTTGAAGTCACAGGAACATTACATGGAGACAGAACATGTCGGTAAGGTAGAGAACAGAACAAGTTATGACAATGTACATTTGACAGTAAATGTTTGAAGTCACAGGAACATTACATGGAGACAGAACATGTCGGTAAGGTTGAGAACAGAACAAGTTATGACAATGTGCATTTGACAACAAATGTTTGAAGTTGAACAACAACCACAGAGACGTTACATAGAGGAAAGGCCGAATGGTCCAACAATGGGAGTGTTTTCCTTATGGCCACTGTAATGGCCTCAGATGTAATTGCACGGAGGCTGTGTGTTAGATACTCTTTCTGTGTCTCTAATAGCAGCGGTATTTTCTCGGCTCTCAAATTGAAACAACAAAGGCTTCCACATTTCCCTTTTTCTCACACCTATATTGAATTTAAAATAGTTTTTCAAAATATGAAAGAGAGTTTCTGTTGGGATTTATGTGGTTGCATGTACGTCTTTCTATAAATATTCCTGAAGATTTTAATTGCCAATTACTTGGACAACCATGATAAAATTGTTCCTGCGGAGAAACTGAACAAACTGCTCTTCACCTTATCTATGACTGTCCGAACTTTACAGAAGTGAGACATCGATTGTTTCCTGATCTAAATGATTTAACTCTCTTACATCAGCTTTTTGTCTATATACAAGGTACGTCCCATAAGTTCCCGGACTGGGTCCATAAAAAAATAAATAAATGTAAAATGTAAATAAATTTGACTGTTTATTATAGAAAAAAATATCTGGCAACACGGTGGTACCAATATCGAGTCGGTAGGTGCGCGCGCCAAGGTAATTCTAATTTATTTAAAGGTCACACCTAGCGCTGCGGCGATTTTACGATGGAAAAAAATTGAAGCAGAGGATTTGCATAGAATTTTGTGTGAAACTTCAAATATTAGAAACCGAAACTTTTGAAATGCTTAATAAAGCATTCCCCAATGACGCCCCAAAGAAAACAACTGTTTTTGAATGGCATTCTAGATTTAAAGCTGGCCGAATTTCCATTGAAGATGCTCCTCGTCAAGGACGCCCAAAATTTCAAAGTACTGATAAAATGTGCAAAAAAAAAATCACCGATTTGATAAAAGAAAATCCTCGAACCACTTTGCTGGAGCTAGAGAAAGACACAGGCATCTCTAAAACAACGATTGGAAAGATCGTAACCGAAGATTTGAAGCTCAAAAAGACTCCTGCAAAATGCATCCCAAGATTCCTCACTAATCAGCAAAATCTGTGTCGGCTTGCAACCTGTGAAGACATGTTTAAAATGACAAGAACGGATCCGGAATGGAAAGACAAGATAATCACAGGCGATGAGACATGGGTCTATGGCTATGACCCTGAAACCAAGCGTCAATCTGCCGAGTGGAGAGGTCAGGATGAGCCTAGACCCAAAAAAATCCAGGATATTGAAATCCAGAAACAAGGTGTTGCTGGTCGCCTTTTTGGATAACAAGGGCATTGTTCATCACGAGTATCTTCCTGCAGGCCAAACAGTTATTAAGGAAATGTATTTGAGCGTTCTTCGCCGTCTAAGGGAAGCGATTCGAAAAAAAAAGGCCAGAAAAATGGACTAATGGTGACTGGATCCTACACCATGACAATGCCCGCCCTCACACAGCGCACTTGGTGACGAGTTTTTTGGCAAAAAACGGGACAGAAATCCTACCTCAACCACCCTATTCCCCAGACATCGCACCAAATGACTTTTTCCTGTTCCCCAAACTCAAAGCAGTTCTAAAAGGAAGACATTTTGACACCAGGGAAGACATAATAGAAAAATCGCTGCTGGCATTGAAGAGCATTCCAAAAGAGGCCTATAAAAACTGTTTCGACAATTGGGAGAAACGATGGCGCTGGTGCGTTGAAGCAAGGGGGGATTACTTTGAAAAGTTTTAATAAAAAAATTTTAAAAAAATCTTACCTTTTTTTTTATGGACCCAGTCCGGGAACTTATGGGACATACTTTGTATTTTATGAACTCTGTCGAATAATATATGTAAATTTGTAAATATTTAATTTCAAGTTCTAATTTGTTTTTTATTTTGTTTGCTTCATCTGTAATCGCGCCTGGTTGATCAATAAAATGTAAAAACAATCAAAAACTAAGAAAAATTTGTGAATTCAAAATCTCACGCACACACGAAGTATTATAATTCCACTTGTCAGTTAAAAGCCTCTAAGGCCTCAGAAGATTAGTAACTCTCTATAACCAAATAAGAAATATAAAACTAAAAACTTTTGTTATCAAAGGTCATGTGAACACCGCTCACATTTTAGATGACAGAACGTCTTCTAGTGAGATTAAAATCAACTAAACGTTGATTTAGGTTATGGAATAAAATTTTGCCAGCCTATTTTTTATAAATAAAAAAATGCCAATCCCGTTGATGTTTCAGGCTGTTGGTTCTCGTCAGTGTGATACAAATAGAATTTGAATATCTCTTCTACAATCAAAACTTCTCAGAATCTCTGAGAGGATCGTGGATAGCCACGATATAGTGCCTTCGTATGTAATAAGGAATAATATCAAAATTAAATCAGGTGTTTTGTCTGTCTTTATTGCTGAGTCCCTACACAGCCATCGGTGCTTGGAAGAAGAAGAACCACCCGTGTATCAGCTCATTTTCATCTAACCTTTGAATTCTAAAAAAATCTTAAAACTCGCCACTTTATTCTAGATTTAATAGAAATTATTCTAAGAAATATATTTTCATACACATACAGCTTTATTAAGACCACCGGTTTTATACAGATTCACCACAGGAAGGAAGCATAGATGGAGCTCCTATACTCCAGGCATCGCAGAATCCAACAGCCTCTAGGTCCGACGCATTTGCTTGGAGGACATGGACTCTACTGGTAACGTCAACTGAGAGACTGGAGACAGGCCAGGTGGATGCCATATCAGTACGAGAAGCGATGGACTCGGGAACTACGAGATTCATATTTGCTCACAATCTCCACACCTCCGTCGCAAATTTCGAGGCGATAATCAGAAGTATTGAAGGCAATTATTCAACCTCAGATGCTGATATGGATAGTCGCAGGTTCTTTCCAAACTTTGAGAAATAAAAGAATTGCAATCGTTGCTTACGGAGAAATTTGGTTTATGATGGATCATCTTTCCTTCCAACCTGGTAAGGCGATGTTTGGGAGTCAATTGACAATTACATCTGTCTCTTCTTCTTCTTTCTTATCTCCACTCAACAATCATATCAGGGTATCAAGCCGTAGAGCTTGTTGATGGTGTCTGCTGGGGATGAGTAGAGCTCATCAATGGATGAGTCAATACAGTCAATAATGTGTTTTGGGCTTACAGGTTACATCCGTCAATGACATCAACATTTATCCTTCAACGGAGAGAATCAACGGCGAATTGTCTCTTGCCACAGGTAATCCAGTAACGAGTTAGACCAGGGGTCGGCAAATTTTTGAGTCGGAAAAGTCAAAAATTACAATTTACGAAATTTAATAGTTTTCAAAGAGCCACAATTTTTTTTCTTACCAACAATAAAAGTACTCGCATAAATAATATTTACGTAAGGAACTATATAAAGAGCCACAGCTTCACATCCAAAGAGCCGCATGTGGTTCGCGAGCCGCAGTTTGCCGACCCCTGAGCTAGACCAATCTCATTGATAGGAAGAATGAGCTCCATATGGATGAGGACAGATTTATCAAAGTCACAGAGCTAGGATTCTATGATCTTTGAAGCGTTACGTGTTCCAGGGGCCCATATTGGTGACCTTGCCCCTGGGTCATTGGGTCGTAAAGCTGTCCCTCCCCAGGAGGAAGTGCGATCCCCGCCTACAAAAGGAGTTGTGTTCTCTGGGCGCCAGGAAGTCTGCTGCGGGTGACCTTCCGGTGAGGTGATGCAAATTGTGAGAAAGCCTTCCTGTGCCCCAGGGTATACAGGAGACTTTACGTAACGGCTTGGAGGAGTACATGGAGAACAGGGAAGTATAGCTTGATGGATGGAAACTAATGTTCACCTTGATGTAACACATCGGCATTCCTACAATTGTGAGATAGGAAAGATCTTCTCATCTCATACGAATTTCAAGGTAATTCACTTAAGGATTTGAAGGAGTACGCGGTAAGTAAATGCACATAAGCTTCTAAGCTTTGATGAAATAGGTTATTTCAAGACTTTTCATCGAAGTATTAAGTGGAAGTTTTCCTACAATTTGTATTCTGTCAATCTCTTTTAAGATTGCTCTGTGTATAAAACGAAAGACTTTTGTAGTGGCATCGTGGTGACCAAGTACGTTTAATTGAATCTGTGTTAAAAACATCTTGGTCTTTCCAGCCATTTCGATTAGGTCCACTGAGAGAGAATGAATGACAATGCTTGTGACGTAAAATAGCCTTTTCTCAAAGATTGGTTTGGAATACCAATAAAGTTCAGTTTATATTGTCACGGTAGAAAATACAGGTATCCTAAAAGCTTAATTAAATGTTAATAATTAATTAAACTTATATATTGCAAAATGTGTCAATTGATTTTACCAGTGGTAATTTACAAACATGGTAAAGGGTGATGACTATGCAAATATTTATGATAATAAGCAACAGAGTATTCAAAAATAATTCTGTGGCAATATTTTAGTATTGATTCATCTTTAAGATCAGACAGGTTTAGTCATATACTTGGGAGTAAGTTTTATGCCATCAAGTTGGGATCGAAAAGTAATTTAATTCAAGTTGGAAACTTAAACTATGAACATATTTCTACCATAGAATATAAAAATCGATAAATTCATAATATATTAACAAATGCGATATTTCAATAAATTTTGCTTGTTATGAAGAAAATATATGTATGTACATTTTTGTCTGAAATATTAGCTGATCACAATACAAGACAAAGACAATAAAAATTACAAGAGGGTACTGCTTTATTCGAGTAAGGGAAAAAAAATATAAAATAGCTTTGCTGACACGGCCAATTTGATACGCTAGCGACAAGCCCGGCTTGAAGCAAGTTCTTCAAGAGAAAGATCAACGATTCGTTTCGGTTGCTAGGATCAAAACAAAACAATTATCTTCTATTCCGGTGTTTTTTTATAGCAAATCTTTTTCTCGGGTAGCCAACCCTCACCAAGGACTTTCTTTCTTAAATCTTCACCGTTCCATTCGAGGTGATGCAAGGATTCACTTGTTAGATCCAGATGGAAATAGAAAGAGATGAGACTTGACATTTATCTTACAGGATTTAAAAACAACATAGAACTTACTTTGACACTTCTAGTCTCTCCTGGAGGCGGTGGTCTCTCATCAGAGGTTGGTTTATGTCAGGAAAGATATATTTGAATCACTGAAATGATCGTTCAGGGAGTGGGCATCAAATGGGTCCCTTTTATTATCTTCCTCTGGTGACTTCTATAGCTTTCCAAAGTCTCACATTCACAAACAGTTTCCAATCTTATAAAGAGGCTTCTTGAGTGCACTATTCATACCGACAACTTCCTATTCTAGTAGTAATTTATTCCTGTAGTAATGTGTTTTTCTCAAAAAATATCCTTCAACGTTTCTACTTTCCATCGAAATGGAATTTATCAAATTCCTTATATATACAGGTTGGCTTTTTGTCTATATTTGCCAAAACTGGTGTTGTGGATCATTCTTTACCATCGCTAGTGAAGGATTTTACCAGGGTGATGTACATCGTTCTGATGTATACTTAGAGGGAGAGATGTCTCTTTTGATACATATATATACATTTAAAATAATTATACTCTTAGCAATTCATTATTTCGGTCATATCCATAGATTTTGCACAAATTATATTTGCACTTTTCTTCTAATTGCTAATTCTATAGAATTTATCTATATTAATTTATCATTCAAAAGAGGCCCTATACTATAGTTTACTGTATTCTCTGAGTCTCACAATATACCTAGCAGAAAGCAGACCTGTAGAGTTTATTGTTGTTGTCGTCGTGTCCAATGAAGAGCCTTAATTGTATCCATACATCTCAATCACAGCAGTTGCGAAGTCCACTATCTTGGGGGTGTAAAACTCCTGTTCTGGGTCCATGTCAATTTTCTGTTGTTGTTGTCGTGTCCAATGAAAAGCCTCAGATGTCCCCATGCATCTCTATCACAGCAATCGCAATGTCCTCTATCTTGAGTGTGTAAAGCTGCTGCTCTGGGTCTATGTCAATTTTCTGCAAGGATGCGGCCATTGCTGGGCATGAGAATTTGTGGGTAGGTGTTAGTTCCCCACCAGGACAATTGTTACATGTCCTATAGGTTCTTGTGCCATCTGGGTGTATTGTCATAGAGTTATTGTGTAACAGGGGATTTCAGTCAGGACTGAGAGAGGACTTTCCTGCTGATGACACTAGAGATAAAGTCTCAAATTGATAATGTTTGAATCGATCAACTTTTTGAATTACAAAAATATATATATATATTAATTGAATAGCATATTTTGGATCAAAAATAAAATAAACATTTTATTTAATATAAATGCCAATATTTCAATAGGCTATACGCCTAACTTCGTCAGGGCTTTTCTTGTTTTTGAACTGCTTTGGTTCATCACGTGATGCCTTCACGCGACGATATATAAATATTTGCAACTCTGTGGGGGATAAAATTTAAAATATATACACACAAAAAAATATTAATAAGAATAGACTATATATGTACATTTTTAAAATTTAAAAAATAATATATGATTCCTAATAAGTATAATAAAATAATTTTAAATCGATTTGAACTGTAAATATAACGGAGGTATGTCCATTTTTCTATTTATGCTGTTGGTATCTTTCATTGAGGTCCAACTTTCTAAAAAGAGTCTTGAATGTTTATCTTGAATGTTGTTATATATAATTTCTGTTTTTTCAAAATTTGGTATATATATGTGTAGGTGAATCTTTAAAGTTATTATAAGATTGTACCAAAAGTTCGTAAACATATTATGATGTATATTTTTGCAAGTGTTTACGAACTTTTGGGACAACCTTGGTAATATTGGTAACCTTGGTAAAATTATAAAATAATTCTTATAGAAGAATGATTTAATCTCTGATGTTCTATATCAAGGGTGGCCAATCAGTAGGTGGGCCAAGTTACAGAATTACAAGGTTGTCCTAAAAGTTCGTAAACACTTGCAAAATATGAATCATAATATGTTTACGAACTTTTGAGACAATCTTATAATATAATAATTTGACCCTGTGTGAAATATTTAAATATGACTAGTAAAAAAACAAACTAATACATAATGAATTAAGAAGTGTTTAATTTTATCTCATGTTTTTGTAAAAATATGACAGAAAGGTTAAAAATAAATTATGTATATATATAGTCACTCAAGAATCCCTTATGGGAAAACTCCCCTCCTGAAAATCAACTCACAACTTAACAGATCAGACTTTACCATGCTTTCCCGTCTTAGAACAGGCCATCTTTTCCAATGATTCTCACAAGTGGATCCAAAACCTTTCCGAATTGCACCAAATGTCAGGATTCTCCAGCGAGCCCAGAATACATCACATCGGGCATTGCCGAACAGACTTCTACACCGACCCAGCTGTGGTCATCTAGGTGATAAAGAGGCCTTAAGGATCTGGTCTAGACTTGAAGTCCAGACCTGGGACAAGAAAAAAAAAAGAATCCCCTTCAATAAGATGAAACCTATTCCATATTGTGGTCCACGAGTGTGAACATCGCAGTAAAAATACACTTGGATTCTCCACTAGAATTAGCGATTGTGAAAGAAGGTTGTTCAACAATAGGACTTTTAACAATTAAGGTACAACAATGGAGGAGATGGTAAAAATAGAAGAGTGACTTGACCATATTTACCTCCATGCCATCAATTTGGTCATCACGTTACGTGATAACGAAGGGATACAACTTTTTTAGACGAATCCGTTGTATCGCAACGCACAATACTCAGTACATGGAGGTAATCAAACCTCTGAATAGCTTTGACCTGCCCACAGTGTACCATCTACAGAACCAAAGAGGCCTCACCAGAACACCTCTTGGAATGTATGGGAGTCTCAAGACAAGACCTGTATTCCAACCTTACCAATATTGTGAATTTGATCTATGAATTCAGTCTCCATGAACTTGAATAATTATACAATGGGATAATAATTTAAAAAACAATGCTTTAAACCCTGTACGATCTCACCATTTTGTACACCGCTAAAACGACGGCTAAAAACGTATTCCTTCAATCTAGTTTAATCTGTGCTGCTCATCCATTTAATCTCATTCGCTATAGTGGCTTCTTATGACATACAGGTTCGGTCATATAACTAGGAGTTATGCCATCAAGTTGGGATTGAAAAGTGTTTTAATCCAAGTTAGAAAACCTCTTAAACTATGAACAAATTTCTAGCATAGAATATATAAATCGATAAATTCAGAATACATTAACAAATGCGTTATTTCAATATTTCATATTGGATCTATAACTTCTTTATGAGCACGACCTCCAAGATCTTGTCTAATTTAGAGTAATAAAAGGATAAGAAAAAAAATTGATATATGAATTTAGTTTCCATGACCTTGTATAATTATATAATGGGATAATATATATAAAAAACTCTGAATACATCCAAGTCGGGCTATACTGTGTTTCTGGATCTATGGTGGAAGACAATTTAACTTTTATTCTCATATCGCTGCGGTGTGTCCTGTGGGTAAAGTTTTCACCTATCAGGTTGTCCCAAAGGTTCGTGTTTTTCTTAAAACGTTGTTTTTTATTATTACTTGACAAATAATATTATTACGGGGCGAATACATAATATAATACATAATACAATTACTTTATACATAATACAAAGACATTATACATAACGGCGAATAATATTGGTATTTAAATATTTTTGCAAGTGTTTACGAACTCTTGGGGCAACCTTGTAGCAATGATCGCGCCGTTGAAGATCCTCGCTGGCCACGATATCACCAAAGCTGTGGAGCTATCCTTGGGCCACGACGTCAATGTTGTTATAAGGAAAGTAACGCTAACGAAGGTCTTATTAACCGGCAATGTCGCAACGCACGCGCAGAACAAATGTCGCTTAGAAGTCTCGAGAAATACCCACAAGGATTTTTGTCTAAAAATAACGAAGTTGTAAAATTGAAGTTTTGAGAGCAGAGCAAAATTACCGAATAATCGATTATTATCGAGGCCAGACCCCTTTTTTTTGCTTATCCCTAGTACACGTGGTACAGGCCATGATAATCATGGTGGGTAGAAGTAGTAGTAGGTGACATGTCTACACATGTGAAAAGCAGTTCGACTTTGCACTTACAAATGTTTCAGAACCCCGTTTGGTTAATTGCACTCGCTGGTGGGGTTGGACTTTTACAAGAATCGGGGGCCAACGGAGCATTTTTATTTAATCAGAAAAAAAGTGCCCAATGCGAGATTCTATCCCGGGTCGTAGCGGTCAAAACCAAAGGTTTAGACCATCCTTCCACCGACCCCCGTAAGCCAGATCCTTGAGGACTTCATAGCAAGGCAGGATTTTACTTAACCTTAATATCTATGTGAACAAAGTTTCTACTGTAACAATACAGCCATTGATAGATGTTACATTTCTGTTACAAATACAATCCTCTGAGTTAACAATAAATTGGCGTTTTTTGATATTTAAAATCGATAAAAACAACAAAAAGAAACTCGGCGGAAATTAAAGTCGGCAAGAGAATAGTTAAAACGAAGTATACCGTTAAACAGATCAATAAAAAGGGTGCATTTATCCGACGCTCAGTCGAGGGTAAAATTCGAGGATATATTAAGCCGAATAAATCTTTGCGATGGTAGCTACTTTTTGAAAGTCGAATTACCGAAAGTTTTAAATTCTCTCATTTATATTTGTAAATTCATTTCGCCTCACTTATCCGCGTGACTTCTTTTAATACAAGTAGCTTGTAGCTATCTATAGACATCAGCACCTTGTAAAATTGGACTCCCTGTTACCAATCTAAATTTCTAGGAAACTAAGTTCAATAGAAGAGGCATTCATTGAAAAACTCTCTGTCCTAGATTCGAAAGTCTTGCAGCTATAAGGATATATGACTAGCCAACGTATAACACCAGAGTTGAATGTATAAGGTTGTCCCAAAAGTTTATGTTTTTCTTAAAATGTTATTTTATTACTTGGCGAATAATATTATTACGGCGAATACATAATAATACATAATACAATTACTCTTAAAGATTATTTTTTGGTTGGAAGTTGATTCAGAGAAAAACACAGCTGCCACATCAACCTATGGTTTATTTTAACTCCCGAGATTTCAGTGACTTCCTGTCATTCTCTTCAGGGGAATGGTTATTTTGAATCCTGGTTCTACTTATATATATGTATATGTATATGCATGTATGTACGTGTATGTAGATAAGTAGAACCAGGATTCAAAGTAACCATTCCCCTGAAGAGAGTGGCAGGAAGTCACTGAAATGTCGGGAGTTGAAATAAACTATAGGTTGATATGGCAGCTGTGTTTTTCTCTGAATACAAAGACGTTATACATAACGGCGAAAAATATTGGTTTTCAATTTTTTTGAAAGTGTTTACGAACTTTTGGGACAACCTTGTCCTCTACCTTGTATCTCAACCTTATATCTCTAATCATAGAGTCCAAGAGAATCGCGATAAATTCCTCAATGATCCCAGAGATCAGAATTTGACCTTAGAATAATGAGGATGGATCCGTGTCTTTTTTTTTTTCTTCTTTTTTGTGTGTTGAGACTTGTGATGGATGGGAACGGCTACAATTGCGACTACCCCTGGGGGCCCTGAATGTCGCAACCAGAGGGGGCCTCGAGGCGGTCAGCCGTATTGTGCTAGCCACGGCTTTGTCTGCTCGCCTTAAACATTTCAACTGTAACACAACCAATTCCAGAAATTCAATTTTAAAAGACGAAATACACTCTATTCTATACGTCAGCTTTTCCATTATCGAAAATAATTTATCTTGTTTGGAAAAGTTTTGAAATATCAGAACCTTTGTATGTTTACAGGTATTTAACAGATCACTCTCAATTGATTTGACCTTTCGGTTGTAATTCTTTTCTTTAAAGCAGGTGCCTTCTTTCAACGGTATTTTTAAATATGAAGAATTGTGAGCACATACCGGATATAATATCATTTATATTTTCTCTTTGAATTGAATTAAAGGAAATCTCAATAGTATTCCTGTTTAGATCAATAATGTGAGATAGCATTTTCTCTCTTTGTCAAAAATACTTTCTCTAATGAAACTTCTTCGAAATAAAGATTTTCAGAATGTTATATCCAGTTATAGTAGGTTAAATATTGACCGAATTGTGAATGCTATTGTGGGGCTGTCCTTCTGACCTAAGTCTTCTTGGTTTTATATACAATGTCTGTGGAAGTTCAATTCATGAGATGACGCCAGGCAGATTACTTTTTTTGGGAGATTTTCAAGGAATACTGTACTTAGATTGCTGGGCATATTAGCCAGAGAAAGGTGTTGACTCGGTTATTGGGCCTTCCAGGCTTTTCAACTGGATTTGCAAAATGGTACCAGGATTGAGGGATCTTCCGTGGTCTTTACTTTCTGCTCCACCATAGTGCCAGACAATCAGAGAATACTGTTATAACACAGACAGAATCTTTCTGTGTTTCTTAGTTTTTACTTTGCTTCCAGGCAGCTTTCGTGTCTCTAAAATTGGCCGTGTCCGTCCGTGTTTTCTTCCATCAGACAACCTTAGATCCTTTCTTCGGCATCAAAGCCTCGTCCTTCCGTGATCCCCGGGTTCACTGCGACCTTGTCGGGACATTTGCAAACAATTAGCGTCGTTTGGGTCACGTCAGTTGATCGATCGGAACGCTACCATCTGCCCGATTGTTTGCTTAAACTTGACCTTGTCAGCTTCTCTCTCTCTTCTTTTTTTGACAAAATTTTCTCCCAAATTAAAAAAAATTGCATCAAAATTCTGTTGTGAATGCACCTGCGGCCATGGTCGAGGGCAGTTCGTCCTAGATGATCTTGTGGAAGATTATTTTATAAGCAAATTTTTATCTAACAGTACAAGTTCTTAGTACAAGAGATCATCTGAATTCTTCCTTGTCCCTTCTAGAGATGGTCTCTCATTGGAGGTTTGGCTTTGCTAATGGTTTAACTGACGATATCAAAACAAATCAATAAGATTATTATCATGTGTGATCGAAGCATTTTAATGGATACTGCTCAAACTCGGATTTGAAGATTACATGACATTCATATTTCTTTAAAATAATTTCTGGTCGAAGTTTCTCTTATTTGTTTGAGAAATATATTTTAATACGATAAATTCGGGGAAAAACAGAAAATAATCAAAGTTATTTAAATATAAATGAATATATTTGAATGTAATTCTACTGTCCTATAAGCTTATGTCCATAGTTTTCTTGAAAACCATTTCTGAGATTCCATTCTTCAGTGCTGCGTATATAAGCAGAATCGTCCAATACAGTATTAGAGCTCTGAGAAGCGGTCTGGTGGATTAAATTGGCCGCTGGGAGTGTTCACCACTGATGAGCCAAGCCCTCCCAATATATTTTTTATTGCAGTAAGGACAGTAGAAGTTTGTATTATGTATAAAAGAAACATGCGTGCTTTTAAATCCTTTCATTTTATATATATAGATGGCGCGTTATTGCTTTGTGTTAAATATAACTAAGTTCTGTCAAATAAAAACGACAAAAATTCATACTAACTATTGTAATTTGAGATTTTGCCAAAAACACGGACTTTAAAAAGTCGTGAATAATATACAGGTAGTTTATAATC